>JANAVB010033816.1:2535814-2632365 GCA_029216955.1 Iris pallida
AAATGACGCTCTTGGCGGTGTTAATTTTCTGACCGGAGCATCTTGAATATCTCTGCAGAGTGTGGTGGACCACTTCTACCGCTCCAATATCCCCGGACGAGAATATGAGCACGTCGTCGGCGAATGCCAGGTGGGTGATGAATGGGCAGCCGCTAGAGGTGTGATAGTGCTGGAAGTTGGGGGTATTAATCATGTTGTTGAGATTTCTGCTCAAAGCGTCGGCCGCAATGATGAAAATCGTGGATGAGAGAGGATCGCCCTGTCTAACACCGCGAGTAGATTTGAAGAATCCATCGGCCTGACCGTTGATAACTGTCGAAAACCAGGAGTTGCTTATGGATCTCCACACTGTGTTGGTCCAGTTTTCTGAAAATCCGAAAGCTCTGAACACCCAGATAATGAATTGCCAATCCAGTCGGTCGTAAGCTTTCTCCATATCGAGTTTGATGGCGATGTTACCTCCTCTTGTAGCTGAATCGATTTTAATCTTTTAGGGGGTATTTTAGGTTCGATAATAATGAGAATATCGATTTTGTGAAGCTTTCGGAGGCTGGAAACTCTCCTCAGGGTGGGTTTGTTGGCCAAACCTCTGACATTCCAGGATAGAATGTTAATCATTAATGAGGGTGGGGGAGGGTGTTTTTGTTCCGCCTGGAGGCGGATCTGGTGAGGATGGTTTGGTTATCTGCTGCTCCCTTCTTATCAGATTTCCTGTTCGATGTTAGTTTGTCTGCCCTTGACGGGATTGGTAGGTTGGTGGTGTGCGCTTGGAGATCGGGTGCGGCAGCACTGGGGAGGGTGATCTGATCTCCCGCTGAGTCCAGAATGGGCTCCTCCGGGGGGATGACGATGGCTTCGGTGGAGCTGTCTGACTGCGTCAGGGACGTCTGGAGGGAGAAACCCGCGGCTTGGACCTGAAGACCTCTCTGGACCAGGTCTGGCCCGAGGGTGGCTAAGGCTTCTACCACTGGGTCTGGGGGTATGAAAGGTTGCTCTACTGCATTGGATTCGTTGATTTCCACTATTGCCTCCAAGGGGATGGCCGACTGGTTGGGATTAAAAACAATCAGGGCGGATTCCGGCATGACTTCCACATTTTTAGAGATATCCCCTGATGAGCCGGAGGGTTCTGATGGAATGCCTTCTTCTTCCGAATCTAGCACCTCAAACTGATTGAAGAGGGTTAGCTCTCTGGATTCACCGTGGCTGATGATTTTGTTCGGACTACCGCTATTCTCGGCCAGGGCTTCACTAGAATCGAACCTGATGTGCTTGTTCGGCGGTGGTAAGAGGGGGGACTGAGGAGTCTTCCCTCCAAGAGCGGTTTGGTTGGACCGGGCCGATTTCTTCTTGAGTTCCGGGTGCAGGCGATGACAGTGTTTTGGGGAGTGACCACGTAAGTGGCAGTGGTTGCAGTACAAGATGTGGTTGTTGTACACTATCTGTTGGGTGTGGGTGTGATTGCCCAGTTCAATATTGATGAAGTTAGGAGGCTCAGAGGAGAGATCGAGTTCCACACAGAATTTGGCGTAGTTGGCCTTGGTGAGGTTGCTGGTTTCAGGGGACGTGGCAACATACGTCCCGAAAGAGTTGGCAATGCGTCGAATCGCCGCTGGGACGAAACAAATGAGGGGTAGGTTCGGCAGCGTCACCCAAACTGCAACCTTCGCGGAGTCTACATGAGTGTTAAAATCGGGGGACCACTTGATGATCTTCATCTGGTGGGCGTCCACCCGACAAGTGCCTTTGGACCAAACCGCTCTGTGGTCAGCCTCGGAAGAGAGGTGGAGGAGCAAATGTCTAGGGTCAAGGGGGGCGATGCGGTATGCTGCTGAGAGACTCCAGCTGGCAATGACTTCTTGCACTCTGTTGATTTTGGGGCACCCTGAGGAGAATTTGAGTACAAAGGTGTGGGGAAATGATGATGAAAGCGAGGAAAGCTCCTCCTCTGAGAATGGAATAGTGGGGATGGCGGATGATTGCGGATACTCGATCTCCGGGAGGGGGACGTCAGGTATGAAAGGTCCCTTCTGGCGGAATAAGTCCGGACGGAGGGACGCGGCGTATGATGGCTGGCCAGAGCCACTTGGGATCGCGGGAGCAATGGCCACCGCGGGAGGGACAGCTGCGGGCCGACACCCAGAAGCGGCGACGGCGGGAAGCACCAGAGCTTCGGCTGGGGGAGGCAGAGCCGAAGGAGAGCCTGCACAGGGCAGGGCCACGAGGGACACGGGGGGCGCCGGAAGGACGCCACCGGAAGGGCCGAGGGTAGTGACGACAGCGCGAGACGAGGGGGGTCTGGGGGCAACGGAGGCGGAGAGACGGGGGCGGAAGGGGGGGGAGCGGGAATGGCGGCAGGGGGGGGAGGGCGAGGGGGGGAGCGGAACCAAGACGGGGCAACACAGAAGACGGTCCCGGGAGGGGGGGCATAGCCACGGCACTCTCACTGCTGCCCTCGAAGGAGGAGGGGAAGATGGCTGAGGACACTGGCGGATTGCGCAGGGAGGAAGCAAGACGACGATCAGGGATGTCTGAATGCGCAGGAGGGGGAGGGCCCACGAGGGGAACAGAACGCAGCGCGGGCTCCTGCGCAAAAGAAGAAGGAGAAGAGAGCAGCTGGCCGGATTGCGCAATACCACGGGGAGAGACGGACCGAACGTGGGTGGGGGCCCCAGGTTGCGCAGAGGAGAAAAGGAGACCGCCAGATTGCGCGGCTGGCGCTGGCCCACCAAAAGAACCCAGCACGTGGGGGAAGTATCCAATCTGCGCAACAGAGGAAACAGGGACCCGACCTCCATCAAATGCAGCGGGCTGCGCAAAGTATTGCTGACCCCCAGGAGACAACTGCGCAAGGGAGGAATGATTCTCAACAGAAGGGTACCGCACATGGGTGGGCCCCCAGGCGTCAGTTCCAACGGAAGGGATGTTCCCGAGGCTGGGCCAGCTGGAAGAGTCCCAGACCGATGGGACAGCACGGTTTGAAATTTGAACAGGAACCGGATCTGGGGTCCCATCCGGAGGGGGAAAGACGCCGGGAGAGGGGGGGGATGGCGAGGCCGCCCCAAGGCAGAGGGGCCGGGGATGCGGAAGACACGCCAGGCGCCGCGAGGGGGGAGAGGGGAGGAGGCAGGGAGGAGAGCTGCTGGTGAGGAGGAGGAGGATGAGCTTGGAGGGCGGCGGGGAGGAGCTGGATCAGGGCCAGAGCCTCGGGAGTCCAGTGGAATGCCATCGGGGGAGGAGGGGGGGGGAAAGGAGGAGGAGGAGGAGGATCGGGAGGGTGGCCGGCCTAGGCCGGCCAGGGGGAAGGGAGAGCGAGAACGGGAAGAGCAGGGATGGGGAGCATGCTAAAAATTTATATATATATATATATATATATGTATATATATATATATATATATATATATATACCCAAATATATATATATATATATATATATATATATATATATATATATATATATATATATAATGATGTCAAAGTCCTTCATGTCTAGAACTATCACATCCAGACCGATCTTTTGACCGCCGATACAGATATTCCCGTCGGCGCAAGCTAAGTTTGTAAGAATTGGTGTGCCCGAAGGTGTGCTTACGCTAAGGTCGAGATCTAATGATATTACAGGAAATTTGTGCTCGGCGGCAAAGTCCGCCAATATAAAACTATACGAAGCGCCTGAATCAAATAACACACGAGCAGGCACATTATTAAATTTTAGTATACCTGACACTACTGTATCTGATGCCAGCGCTTCGTCTCGAGTCATGGCGTAGACGCGGCCCTGAGTGTTGGGGCGACGATCTTGGCCATTATACAGTGCAGGTTGAGTGGACGGAGGAGGTCGGGGCGCCTGTCCTCGATTTTCTTGAGGGTTTTGTTGTGGCGGGATGTTGCATTGTTGTCTTTTTGCCATGCAGTTTCGAGTTCGGTGGCCCTTTTCTCCGCAAAAGTAACATCCTCCTTCGCTGACGAAGCACTTGTCGGTGGCGTGTCCAATGGAGCCGCAATTGGCACATCAGGGTCGTGGATGGTTTCCTTGATAGCCGCCGTGGTTTGGACGCTTTGATGTGTAATTGTTGCCTCCCGGATAGCTAGGACGTTTGTGATTGGAGTGGCGCACAACGTCGTCAGCACCGGAAGGATACAGGTTCTCAAGGCGGAGAGCGTGATTGAGAGCCTCGTCCACGGTCTTGTACTCCGGGACCCCGACATGCGTACCGATAGAGTATCGCAGACCCACTTCGAACCGTCGCACATGGCACTCTTCAGTAGGCAGAAACTGACCAGCAAACTTAGACAACTTGTTGAATTCTGCGACGTACTGTTCCACTGTCCGGCTCCCTTGCTTCAACTGCATGAATTTATTTTCCTTCGCTTGACGAACGGCTGACGGAAGGTACTGGACTTCAAAAGCTTTACGGAACGTGGCCCAAGAGATCGGTGCGGTGGTGTTGTCCGGTCGGATCGCTCGCTTGCGGACGGCCCACCAGTCGTGCGCATTCAACCGTAGTTGAAGTTGTGCGCAGGCGACTTGCTTCGACTCTTCAATGCCGAGAAGCTCGAAGTGATCTTCCAGCTCTTCCAACCAGTCGATCGCTATGGAAGGGCCTTCGGTACCGCTGAAGGAAGTGCGGCACGCCTTCTTGAATTCGGACACTTCAAAGTTATACTTTTTTGGTGCCGCTGGTTGACGCTCGAGCTCCGTCGTGTCGACTTCAATGGGTTGGATCGTCGGCACGGTTGCAGCAGGTGCGGTGACGGTAGGCGCAGTCGCAGAATTTCGTTGGCCGCCATTGTCTGGACGATCTGCTGCAGGGTATCCAACTGCTTTTGTTGAAGTTTGGCATGTGCGTCGAAACGAGCTTCGAAGTGAGCTTCGAACTGGGCCTGTCGTTCCTCCGTCTGTTGATGTCGGTTCTCGGACTGGTTCCGCTGCGCCTCCATCATGCGCAGCATCCTTTCGATGGTATCGTTAGAAGGTCTGTCCCGCGAACGATGCGAACTACTAGAGCCGCTAGAAGCGCTCTGCTCTCGCTCGACCGTGGGTTCCGTCACTTCTGCGATACGAAGGCAAACGCATCAGTCATAAAATATTACGGACTCATTGTATGGAACAACTTATCTTATCGATACGAGGTCAAAGGATGTAAAGCCGTGCTCTGATACCATAGACTGCGCTGAAAAGAAGGTCACATTCCGCATACCTGGAGTGCCTGAATTTTGCTACTCGTGTGGTGAGGCGTCGCCGACCTGCATGGTGAACTCCGCAATATCTGCTCGACGGATGCTGCATTCCGGGTGCGAAGGCTATCTAGCTTCCGTTCGAGACATGCGACATGATGGTGCAAACGCGGGTCAGACCGACGTTGTGGCAGAATTCTCAGACGTGTTCCCGGACGAGCTACCCGGCATGCCGCCCGATCGAGAAATAGAGTTCACCATCGACACATTCCCCGACACCCGGCCGATCTCGAAGGCTCCGTACAGAATGGCCCCTGCAGAACTGAAGGAACTAAAGGCACAACTACAAGAATTACTCGACAGAGGGTTTATCCGTCCGAGTGTCTCGCCGTGGGGTGCGCCCGTGCTATTCGTGAAGAAGAAGGATGGGTCGATGCAGCTCTGCATCGACTATCGGGAATTGAATAAAGCCACCGTTCGGAACAAATACCCCCTGCCCCGCATCGACGACTTGTTCGACCAGCTCCAAGGTGCAACAGTGTTTTCGAAGATTGATCTGCGATCGGGTTATCACCAACTCAAAGTCAAGCCAGATGACGTGCCGAAGTCTGCCTTCCGCACTCGCTATGGCCACTACGAGTTCTTGGTAATGTCGTTCGGTCTGACGAACTCCCATGCCGTCTTCATGGATCTAATGAATCGGGTGTTCCGTCCGTTCGTTGACAAGTTCGTAGTAGTCTTCATCGACGACTATCTCATCAGCGTTCGTTTTGTAAGTCGAGTCATGTTGTAGCCCGTGCGGCAATGATTGTAAAGAAGTCAATGTAAATGAAATGTTAATATCAATGAAAAGTCTACTTCTATTTCAATTGTGTCAATTAATTTCTCTGCATACTCTAACTTGATGTTGTGTTTCGGATAACCTTATGAATGCGCCTTGTGCGATCGCAATTTAGGTTCGCACGGCATCACGCCCGGGGGACCACTATCGATTCTACGGAATCGGGGCGTGACATAATGGTATCATATATATATATATATATATATATATATATATATATATATAGGAAGCGGATCAAAAGCCCCCCTTAGAAAACCCCCTAAAAACCCCCCTCACACTAATCCGTAATTTAATGTTAATATTAATGTTAATGTTAATATTAATGTTAATATTAACATTAAATACTAAAATTAACATTAAACTTAACATTAAAATTAATATTAACATTAACATTAATATTAACATTAACATTAACATTAACATTAATATAAAAAAAAATTTAAAAAAATTAATATTAACATTAACATTAACATTAACATTAATATTAACATTAATATTAACATTAACATTAATATTAACATTAATATTAACATTAATATTACGAATTAGAGTGAGGGGGTTTTTTTTTTTGGGGGGGGGGGGGGGGGCTTTCTAAGGGGGCTTTTGATCCGTACCCTATATATATATATATATATATATATATATATATATATATATATATATATATATATATATATATATATATATATATATATATATATATATATATATATATATATGCGGTGGTTAGTTGGAACCAGATTCAACCCCTTTATAGGACAGTCTAGCCACTTGTTACACACCTAATCTACGCGGATGACCTACTAGTATTAATATTCTGTCCATGGGTGGCCTACAAATGATATATAGTATTATGGAGAACTTCGGCAGAATTATTGGGTTAAAACTAAACCGGGACAAAAGTCGAGTATACTTCAGCACTTTGTGTCATAATAAGGAGGAGCGTGCGCTTGCGTTGGGAGTTGCCCGTCAAATATTTGAGGATTCCTTTGACAGTTAACTATGCTCGAGATTATGACTGTCGGTCACTGGTTGAGTATGTTCAGCGACGTATATATGGTTGGCAGGTGCAGTATCTATCTTTTGGGGGCAGAATAGAGTTGTTCAGGTTAGTAATAATGTCCATTACATCTTTTTGGCAGTAGTCTATCATGCTTCCAAAGTCCAGAATAAGTCACATCGAGCAACATTGTGCTGACTTCACCTGGCGAGGCGTGATACATGCCATTGCATGGGATGTGTTGTGCAGGACGAAGGATGAAGGGGGAGTTGGACTCGACAGTTGAATCTAATACGTAAGGTGATGGGAATTAAACTGACTTGATGCCTACTGCAGGGCGGTTCTCTATGGGCGAACTGGTTGGTCAACAGGTACTTGCGAGGCAAGAATTTCTGGGGCTACCGACAGAACAACAATGAATCAGTAACATTTAAACACATCTTGAGACATAGGAGGGACATTCAACCTCACATATCTAGGTTCATTTCGAATGGCATGACTGTGGACTTATGGCTGGATCCGTAGATACAACATAAGAGCTTGTTGCAAATCATTGGGAATCATATGGACCGAGAAACACGGAAGGGCGAGCTTGTTTGGAGACTATTAGCGGGTGGCAGGTGGCGCCTGGAGCAATACCGAAGTGCAAGACCAGCAGCATCCCTAATCAGCACCTGTAATATTTACCAGACAGAAGGACAGGACAGGTGGGTTTGGGATGACACTCCTACGGACGAATTCGACTTCAACGCTACCTATCAAATGGTAAGAGAACCTCAAGAGAAAATGGCTTAGGCTGACATTGTTTGAATGAAAGGGATTCTGCGGAAGATGCAGCTGTTGGTGTTTTTGCTTGTTGTTGGTGTTGGTGTTTGCTTTAGAAACTAGAAAGATAGTCTCACATTGAAAAAAACCAAATGGATGGTATCTCTATATAAAGTTTTGCTTGTGTTGAGAGATCACATGAAGTGTGGAGAGGCACATGGGTGCCATGTGGGGGACATTTTTCTAGTGAAAAGAATGCTAAACCAACAAAGAAGCATTAATGCTTTTTGTCATGCTCAAGGAATAATTCCCTTATGGAGCTAAGCCCCGAAGGGGCTTAGCGACTCGGACTCGGGCTCAAGGGTACAAGTGGCACTTTGTTGGCGCACTTTGCACTTAGCACGTCAGCATCGGCGCAAGACACCTTGTGCGCAGTTGATGTGCTCGTCTCTGCACGAGTCGCATGCGCAGGGCCGTGCAGGTGCACGCACAGGAGGTACGCTGGGGCTGCGCAGGTGCACGCACAGAAGCTGCATAGGAGCCACGGGGCTGCGGCGCAGCTACGCGCTTAAGGTGCTGCGCTGCGCGCATGCGTGCTTGCGGTACTGCGCTGCGCGCCTGCGCACTTGTGGTACTACTGCACGGTTGCACGCGGGCTGACGGGCTAAAGGACGCAGGCGGCTAATGATGTGGCTGATTGAAATATTTGAGTGGTTATGGAAAGATTGAGTTAATTGGTCAGATTCGATTTTTGTGGGATTTGAATTTAATTCATTCAAATCTTTCCATTATCCGCTCTTATCTTTTCGCAATCAGTTACGGTCAGGACTAGTATTAGGGTTTCGACCCTTCTCTATAAATACTCTCTTCGTGCCTTCATTAAGGACTTACGCTAAAATAAAGGGACGAAGAGAGTTGTGCTGCCACTGGAATTGGAGTTATTCGAGTTCGTAAAGGAGGTGACAGTGAGCGTTCCAGAAGTTCTTTCGAACTTGCTGGTTCATGGGAGCATATCGCAATAGGGCGAATCTTACTTTGAGCAACGGTGATCCTTATCACCCCAGCAAAGTAGTTGCATCAACTCCGGTTGAGAACGAGTATTCATCTTCGTTGCATCAACTCCGGTTGAGAACGATTATTCATATTCATTGCATCAACTTCGGTTGAGAACGATCAACAAAATTGTGGTGATCTTTTTTCGCCTGCTAAGTTGCTTTTATCCATCTCACTCTTTTTAAGAGATCGAGATTTTCATCTAACGATCTGTTTTGGGAATAACAATCTCAAAGCAAGATTCAGATCTGATGGAGAACAACCGTACACAACTTCTCGATACAAGTTTTAAACTTAAGAAGCTTGACGGGAAGTATTACAACATCTGGAAGAGAAAGGTCAGTCTTAATCTTCAACTCATGAGCGTCGACTATGTGTTGACAGATCCTGAGCCTTTGATTCCAGAGGGTAAAAATGCTCGAAGGATTGCCGAAGCCACGACTTTGCAGTCGAAGTGGAGGCGGGATAACAACCTCTTCAAGTTGTTGATCCAGAACTCTATGGAGGACACTCTGGCGGAGTTATACAGCAAGACGGTCAAAGCAAAGGACGTCTGGGAGTCTATAGAAAATCTCTACAAGGCATATGAGAATAGAAACGAGATCCACGTGACCGAAAAGGTCTGGAGGATGCGATTTGAGGACGATAAAACCATGTTGCCTCAAGTCAAGGAGTTTCTTAAGTTACGTCAGAAGCTGGCGGATGACGGCATGCTCTTGGTCGATGCTTTTGTCGTCAGGGGTATTGTCGCCAAGCTCCCACCTGGGTGGAGCAACTTCATCGCGAACATTCACCGCAAGAAGATAGAAGTGGATCTGGAACGCCTCTTGCACTGGATACATATTGAAGACGAGTTGAGGGCTCAACTCAAAGTGGACGCCTTGTCCAAGTAGATGGCTAAGGCAAACATAATGCAAGAAGGAAATTCCAAAGGGAATCAGAAGGCTCCCTACCAAAATAAGAAAGACGTTCACCATCTGAAGGTGAAATCGGCTCAGTTCAAGCCCAAGTCCAAAGAACCTGGGACTTGTTTCAACTGTGGCAAGAAAGGCCACTGGAAGAGGGACTGCAAAGAAAAACCAAAACAAAAGGAGCAATGTGAGGCTAACTTTGTTGCTATGATTACGTAGGTTGACTCAGCTGAGATTGACACGGACTGGTGGGTAGACACTGGGGCCTCGTGTCATGTTTGCTCAAAGAATGAGTGGTTCACCACGTATCAACCTATTTCTGAGAAGGTTATGGTGGCGAACTAGACACAAACTGAAGTACTTGGGATCGGGACAGTGGTACTGCAATTGATTTCGGAAAAGTCGCTGACGCTGCAAAATGTGAAGCATGTACCGGCCATAGCCAAGAACCTGGTCTCGAGAAATCTGCTCTGCAACACAGGCTTGAGAATGGACATTAACGTTGGTCAAGTCGTTATGTCCTATAAAGGAACATACTTCGGAAAGGCCTTTTGTACCGAAGGGATGTTCAAACTTCAACTTGTAACTCCTATAGAGATAGTGAATGCAGTTTCTTCTTCTGGTTATTCACTTGAGTTGTGGCATAATAGACTAGGACATGTTCATTGTAAAAGAATAAACAAGATGTCTAGTCTAGAGCTTATCTCCAAATGTGAGGGTAAGGAGTTGGAGAAGTGTGAGGTCTGTGCGCAGACAAAGATCACAAGAAAATCGTTCAAGTGGGTAAACCGAAGTACAGATCTTCTGGAGTTGGTGCACTCAGATATCTGTAACTTCAAACAGTTCTCCACAAAGGTCGGGATGAAGTATTTTACTACTTTCATCGACGACTTCTCAAAGTACGCATTCATTTATCTGTTCAAGTCTAAAGATGAAGCGTTTGAGAAGTTTAAGGACTTCAAGGCTGAAGCCGAGCGTCAAACCGGACAACAACTCAAGAGACTCAGAAGTGATCGAGGTGGCGAGTATATGTCTCATGAATTCGCATCGTTCTACATATAACATGGAATTATCAACGAGACAATTGCTCCGTACTTCCTTCAATCAAATGGTGTTGCAGAAAGGAAGAACAGAACGTTAACAAAGATGATGAACTCAATGCTGTTAATTGCAGGTCTTCCAAATTGCTTCTGGGGTGAAGCAGTGCTTACGGCTACGTTTATATTGAACAGAGTGCCACATGCAACTTCGAAAGTCACTCCTCATGAACTCTGGTTCAAGGTCAGACCCAACTTGAATGTCATTCGAGTGTGGGGGTGTCTGGCGTATGTGAAGCTTCCGGATTTGAATATTCAGAAGCTGGGAACAAGGACTATGAAGACTATATTCCTAGATTATGCTGATAAGAGTGATGCTCAGAGGTTCCTTGATATTGAGTCAAATCATATCATTGAATCTCGCGATACAGAATTCTTTGAAGATAAATTTGCAAGGTACAAGAACATTATTCTCGTGAACATTTCGGAGAACAATGTGAGTGCACAGGAGGCTCAAGTTCCTTACGAAGAGGTAGGCTAAAAAGATGTTGTTGCTACAGAAACAACTTTTGAACCAGAACTCGTAGAACCTGTATCTAAGCGAGTGAGGAGATAGAAGGACTTCGGAGAGGATTTCGTCACCTATCATGTGGAAGCAGACCCGCTTACCTATGATGAGGCGATGAAGACCAGAGATTCTGTCTTCTGGAAGGAGGCTATTAATGATGAGTACGACTCGATAACCTCCAACAACACGTGGGTGTTGGTCGATCTGTCTGAAGGAGCAAAACCAATCGGATGTAAATGGATCTTCAAGAAGAAGATGAAGGCCGATGGAACTGTTGACAAGTTCAAGGCAAGATTAGTTGTTAAGGGATTTTTTCAGAAGCAGAGGATCGATTATTTCGACACATATGCTCCAGTAGCGCGGATGACAACCATCAGGATGTTGATTGCTCTAAACGTAATTCACAAGCTGGTAATTTATCTGATGGATGTTAAGACCGCTTTCCTGAATGGTAAATTGACCGAAGAGATCTACATGCAACAACCAAAAGGATTCGTCATCAAGGGCCTCGAAGACAAAGTCTGCAAGTTGGTAAAATCTCTGTATAGTCGGAAGCAAGCTCCCAAGATGTGGCATGAGAAGTTTGATAAAGTCATAAGATCAAACGGCTACAATGTCAGTGAGACGGACAAGTGTGTATACACAAAGTTTGATGATGGGAGAGGAGTTGTCGTTTGTCTCTACGTGGATGACATGCTTATCTTGGGTACAGATTTAGCAAGTGTCACTGCGACAAATAATTTCCTTTCATCTAAGTTCATCATGAAGGACTTAGGGGAAGCTGATGTTATCTTGGGGATAAAGATCATCCGGACGAAAACTAGAGTGGCATTGTCACAGTCTTACTTTATTGAGAAGATGCTCACATGCTATGGGTATTAGGATCTTCCAGAGATCGATACGCCGTATAGGTGTGACAAAAAGCTGAAGCCAAATCGAAGGGAAAGTGTCAGGAAGTTGGAGTACTCAAGCATCATCGGGAGTTTGATGTATGCGACTACTGTCACATGGCCTGACATAGCTTTTGCTATGGGGATGGTGAGTCGGTTCACGAACAATCTAGGTGTGGAGCACTGGAAAGCTGTAAAAAGGGTTATGAGATACCTCAATAGAACTCAGAAGTATACACTACACTGCTGCGGAGATCCAAAGTTAGTGGAAGGCTTCAGTGATGTAAGCTGGTGCTCAGAAGTAGAGAGTGAAAGGTCCAAAGGAGGATATATTTTCTCCATGGGTGGAGCTGCTATATCGTGGAAGTCGAAGAAGCAGACTATGTTGTCTCACTCTTCTATGGAATCTGAGTTCTAAGCACTGGCGGCTGCAGCGGATGAAGCAGAATGGCTTCGAGAGCTCATGTATGATCTTTCATTGGTTGGTGCACAGATACCGGCGATACCGATATACTACGACAACCAGACGACTGCAGCGGTGGCATCGAATGACCTCTTCAATGGCAAGAAGAGGATTGTGCGTCTAAGACACAGGGCGGTAAATAATCTTATTAAAAGAGAAGTCATTGCCGTAGTGGACAGACCGTTCACCAAAGGTCTCAAGCGCCAGCTAGTTGAAAACACAGTAGGTAAGATGGGCTTGAAGACACTCTGATATTATGTCTTTGTAATTCTACTACAAAGCTTTATGCTATTAATTCAAAGAGAAATCTACTAGGCATCTAGCTTTTAGTTCAAAAAATAACCATTGACTGGAAGAATATCAGGAATAGTGGGCAGTCCTTTGGGATATTGCGAGGTTAAGAACCCAGAACCACTATTGTCTACTGATTGTTCTTTACAAAGAACAAAGTCCTGTGGGAGGATGGCGTGGAAGCCTTAATGAGTTTTCGGACATCTGGGATGTTTGTCGTGCTTTACAGGAAGCACGGGTAGCACAGCACTACAAAGGAGCGTAGTACTCCATGCTACAGTGGGGTGACACCACATGAGATACATAGTGAGGATAAAGCCTCGGCTTCGACCAAGTCACAGCGGCGTAGCACCGCACATAGGCAAGAGTGCCTAATGTTGTATGATAAAGAGTGGTAGGCGGCACTACAAAGAGGCTGAGCCTCATGTTACAGTGGGTGACACCACATAAGGCAGTGCCTCAGCTTTGCAAGCCATGTCACGATGGCGTAACACCGCAAGGAAGCGAAAGGCTTCATGTTGGGTAGTTTGGCACTACAAAGAGGCTGGGCCTCATGCTACAGGTGGTATGACACCACATGAGACAATGTCTCGACTTCGGGCCATGTCATAGCGGTGTAGCACCGCAAGGAAGCAAAATGCTTTATGCCAAAGACACTTTAAAAGAACTCACCTAAAGTGTATGGATAGAGATGTAGGCCGTCTCTTGAAGAAAATCTTGTAGACATCCAAGATACATACACCGAAACCAGGCTGGCACAAGGCCTTTAATGTGCAGCCAGAAGCGCAGTTGATGTCATTATGTGAGTGGAAAGAATTGCAGTTATGGTACAGAATTCAAGGCTTAGTCCATTCTTGTATCATGCTGTCATTTAACCCATGCGGGGAGATTCAAGTCGTAGTGACATCTATCCTAATGCATGATGGATAGTCACTGTGGGGAACGCTCAACCCATATATATATATAGATATGTGGGGGATTGTTGGTGTTTTTGCTTATTGTTGTTGGTGTTTTGCTTTAAAAACTAGAAAGATAGTCCCACATTGGAAAAAACTAAATGAATTGTATCTCTATATAAAGCTTTGCTTGTGTTGAGATATCACATGAAGTGTGGAGAGGCATATGGGTGCCATGTGGAAGAATTTTTCTAGTGGAGAGAAGGCTAAACCAACAAAGAAGCATTAATGCTTTTTGTCATGCTCATTGGATAATTCTCTTATCGAGTTAAGCCCCAAAGGGGCTTAGCGACTCGGATTCAGACTCGGGCTCGGGCTCAAGGGCGCAAAGTGGTGCTTTGTTGGCGCACTTTGCACTTAGCACGTCAGCATCGACGCAAGGCGCCTTGTGCGCAGTTGATGCGCTCGTGCGCTCGTTTCTGCGTGAGTCGCATGCGCAGGTGCACGCACAGGAGCTGCGTTGGGGCCGTGCAGGTGCACGCACAGGAGCTGCGCAGGAGTCGCGGGGCTGCGGCGCAGCTGCGCGCCTGCGTGCTTGCGGTACTACGCTGCGCGCTTGCTGTGCTACGTTGTGAGCCTGCGCACTTGTGGTGTTGCTGCGCGGTTGCACGCGGACTGACGGGCTAAAGGGCGCAGGCGGCTAATGATGTGGCTGATTGGAAGATTTGAGCGATTATGGAAAGATTGAGTTAATTGATCAGATCCGATTTTTGTGGGATTTTAATTTAATTCATTCAAATCTTTCCATTATTCGCTCCTATCTTTTCGCAATCAGTTACGGCCAGGATTAGGATTAGGGTTTTGGCCCTTCTCTATAAATACTCTATTCGTGTCTTCATTAAGGACTTACGCTAAAATAAAGGGACGAAGAGAGTTGTGCCGTCGCTGGAGTTGGAGTTCTTCGAGTTCGTAAAGGAGGTGACAACGAGCATTCCATAAGTTCTTTCGAACTTGCTGGTTCCTGGGAGCATATCGCACTAGAACGAATCTTGATTTGAGCAACGGTGATCCTTATCACCCCAACAAAGTCGTTGCATCAACTCCGGTTGAGAACGAGTATTTATCTTCGTTGCAGCAACTCCGGTTGAGAACGATTATTCATCTTCGTTGCATCAACTTCGGTTGAGAACGATCAGCAGAATTGCGGTGATCTTTTTTCGCCTGCTAAGTTGCTTTTATCCATCTCACTCTTTTTAAGAGATCGAGATTTCCATCTAACGATCTGTTTCGGGAATAACAACAGCTGTGTCTCTACAAACTTCTCCTATTAAGTCTACTTACAATGGACAGGTTACACAGGTTTGGAGTTCAGATTGCTAACCACACTTGTACATTTTGTCAGCAGGATCAGGAATCCATTGGACGTCTATTCTTTCATTGACCTATGATTGTTTATATCTGGCAGGCTCAAATGAACAAACTGGGGCTACAGATGGGAGGAGTATTGGAAGTGGAGGATGTGACACAAACCATACGAGATACAGTGGTAGAGGGTCACACTGGTTCAGGAAGGCGTGTATTAGACTTGCGGTATGGCATATATGGAAAGAAAGAAATAATCGGATATTTGAGGGGATTAGTATTGTGTTCATAGGTATACTTCATAACATTAAATTTGATGTAAAGGAAATAGGGATTGCGGGGGATAATGCTTGATGGCTGTATTTGGCACTTCTTTATATATATATATATATATATATATATATATATATATATATATATATATATATCATTTGGTAGTATTTTAAATAGGATTAATTAGCATTTAGATTTCGGATTTTATATCAACTTAGAACTTAAGTCCTGACATGTCTAATTTAAAATTTTGGATACTGAATTTGTATTTTGGTTACCTCTTTTCCGTTATACTTTCTAGTCCAAAGTTTCCAAACACTTGAACTCTAAGCTGATATAAAATTCATGATCTAAACGCTAACTAACCCTTTTAAATATTAATGCTCATACAACACGACAAAGTGACTTACTTAGAAAGTTTCACTGTCGTGCGTGGACGGGAGGGTATAATAGGGAAAAAAAATACATAGTCTAAAGTTTCCAATTGTACACTTAAACTTTAAGCCGGTATAAAATTCATAGTCTAAACGCTAATTAGCCCTTTTAAATATTAATGCTCATACAACATAACATAATGACTTATTTAGCAAAATTGGTTTTTACTTATAACTCTTGTGTAAAAATGCATAAATTTTATTTTTTTAACTTTTCATATATATATATATATATATATATATATATATATATATATATATATATATATATATATATATATATATATATATATATATATATATATATATATAAGGGACATCATTTTAATTTTTGTCATGGAGACCCAAAAATTCTGGACCGGCACAACCAACAACATAAAATCAAGTTAACAGAGTTATATTTTGAACTAGACTAATTCTAATGGCACTCCAAAAATTACTTGGGGCTAGCCCTTACTACGGGACAACCCAGTCTGGTGGAACTTTTACTCGGGACAACTCCAATTTTGCTTGGGGCTAGCCCCCCCCCCCCCCCTCCCCCCCCCCCCCCCCCCCTCCAAACCCTCAATCAACACTTCATTGCTAATTTTCATTCTCTCTCTTCCAATTCTTAAACCCTAAAAACCTAAAAGAAGAAGAAGAAGAAGAAGAAGAAGAAGAATAATAATAATGAGAAGAAAGAATAGAAAGAATACAAATCTTCCAAATTTGATCGAGAAGAGTTGAACGAAACCCTAGCCATGTCCGTTGTGAACCGATCCCTCGACTCGTCCCCGCTCATTCCCAGCGCCGCCGGCCGTCGGGCCTTGTGCCGGCCGACGCTAGCCGCCGTCGCCCGCTTCCTGCGCCGCGCCGAGAGTCGCCGGATCATGCGCAAGCCGTCGTTCATCGTGTGCAACTCCGCCGCGGAGCAGGTGGAGGAACGCCAGAGCTACTGGGCCTACTCCAGGCCGGTGGTGCTGCTCGACATGGTGTGGAATTTCGTGTTCGTCGCGGGGCTGCGGATGCCGACGGGACCACGGACGACGAGCAGATAGGACTGTCAACTTTGTTGGCAGTCTTAACATGAAATATGACTGCCAACAAACTTAGCAGTCCTATCTAAATTTTCTGTTTGGCAGTCCTAGTTGGTGTAAGGACTGCCAACAAGTTTGGCGGTCCTGAAAGCCAACAAGTTGGCAGTCCTAGTTGGTGTAAGAACTCCCAACAAGTTTGTTAGTCCTAAAAAAATTTGGACTAGTCCCAAGTAAGAAATGGGAATGGCAAATTTGTAAATTTTTTGAAAAAATTTGGACTAGTCCTAATTAAGTTTTGGAGTGTCCGAAATCTTTAAACAAAGGCCTGGGATTAGCTCTGCAAGTATGCAGCTACCTGCAACCTCCACAGCAGGTCGGCGCCGTGCTTCACCTTGAAGCGATTGGCGCGGTAATCTTGGCGCGCCTTCTCGACCGCCGCGGCCTCCTCGGGGGTGCCGATGTCGTTGGGATCGAACTCCCAGACTTGTCTCCCCAAGAATTTGTTGTTGGACCTCATCCACGGACCACCGCCCTCCGCAATCTTCAGCTTCCACATTATGGATACGATGATGTAGAACGTGAGAGAGGGAGCGATGGCCTCCAGTTATCTTCTATAGAAGACAGAGGGGGCTCTAACGTTAATTTATAAGCTACAAAGAGGGAGGGAAGCATTACTTTTAATGATATGGAAACAGTATTGTAGAAAGGAGGGAAGGCGGGAGTGGAAATGTCACAAACTGTAGAAAGGAGGGGAAGCTGGTAGGTTGAGGGGTAGTACAGTTGAGCATTATTAGATTATGGACTGAATCGAATTTGAAAATTCGGTTCCATTTTGATTTTGTAAATACTAAAAAAAATTATTTTATTTCGGTTTTGAATTTTAGTTTCGGTTCAAATCGAAAATTGAATAAAAAGTTGTATGTAAATACCCTAAAATTTATGTATATGTTACAATTAAAACGTATATATTTTGTAAACAATATTTTATTTATGTGTTTTTAAAACCAAATTTTGGTAATTTAATAATTAGTCTAACTTTGGACGCAAATACTAAAAATTATAATTTTTTAATATCATTTAATCAAGATTTCTGAACTATATTCATTATACAATAGAAATAATCCAACGAATAAACCGAATTGTTATTCGGTTTAGTTGGGTTTCGGTTTTGGCTACTTTATGTTCAGTTTCGATTTTGAATTTTTAGAATTTCGGTTTTGACTATTTCAGTACGGTTGATACTGATTAAACCGAATGCTCACTGACAAGGGGAAGCATTAGTTGAATGTTAATGTAAAAATATTGTAGAAAGGAGCGAGAGGAGATGTTATGGAGCTCATTAGCGTTTAGATCATTTTATATCAGCTTATAATCTTATCTTATAATATCTTATCTTATCTTATAATAAGGAAAGTTAAAACTTCACCGCGATATATATCCTTGCTTAAGATTTATTAATTTTGATCATTAAAATTAAGAGGGACTAAAAGGTAAAAATTGCGTAATAAGGAGGAAAAAAGAGCTAAAGCCCGGTCATTGACTTCAATGACTTGGCCTTTACTTTTTCCAACACTAACAGATTTTGCAAATATACTCTTGCTTAAGAGCATCTCCAATCCTATTGTCTTGTTTTGTGGTATAATTTTTATGTGGCATGAGATACAAGACAATGTCTTTTCTATGTGGCAACATGATATTTACACAAGACAATGAGATAAAAAAATGTTCTCCAATACAAAAGTATTGAGAAGATAATAGAAAGTATTTTTTCCAACTTCCAAGACAACTCTTCCACTTCTTCATTTTTTAATGAATATTTCTATTCATAATTGATGATATGGAGACAAAGTCATTGTGAAGTGCATTGTCTAGATCTAGACAACCAACTTCACATTGTCCTTGCCATGTCAACTTTATGATTTATTCTACATTTGTATTGGAGAAGAATTTTTGAAATGAAAGCTTATCATTCCTATATGGCAACCATTTTTTCTAAACTCACAATAGGCCAATAGGGTTGGAGATGCTCTAAGTCTTACTAATTAAATTAATTATCAAAATTAATTAGTTGTGTTTTCCATTGTACCCAATTAATTATTGTTTTAAACTGGCTATTAAAGTCTACTTTTTCATTTTCCAACCAAGAGTTGGTTTTCCATTGTATCCAATTAATTATTATTTTAACTGGCTATTAAAGTCTATTTTTTCCATTTTCCAACCAAAAGTTAGTTTTTCTATTTATAATTAGCGTTAATTTAACAGATCCGCTGTCATTAAAGACCAAAATTATAGCCCACTAAAGATATGACCATTAAGCTTATAGGATTTATTGATATGAATGATTTGGAATATTCATGAAATAAATTACTATGATAGACTATACCTAATGAAAGGATATATCTTCGAGAATATATTTTTAGTCATGGTCAACTTTATATAAGACCATCTCCAATGGTGATTTCTAAAATTGAGTTCTTATCCTATTTGGCATTGTACTTTAAGGAGATTTCTATCCTAGTTGGAAGAGTTTCTACATAGAAATTGTAGACATACAAAATGCTCTCCAATGGTTCTCGATTTCTATCCTATGTGTCATATAGTAAAAGGACCAATTTAATTGTGTGGGGCCCGAGAATTTTTATGAGAGTTTCTACATGTAGAAACCCTCCTAGAAAGTTTTCATCCTACATCATTGCCATCTAGGATAGAAATGGTGATAGAAATTAACATTGAGAGAAGTTTTTTCTAAAATGGATTTCTTCTATAGAAATAGGGAAGATAGAAACCCCCATTGGAGATGGTCTAAGTTGCTAGAGACAAAATTTGGTTAAAAATTAATTTATTCATGGACATCGCGGGACTTATATGGAAAATATTGTACATTGTGATGTTTTAGTAGAGCATGTAACAGTAACATGTGTTAATGATAGTTATTTAACATTTAATCCATTACTTGCACAATCTTGCTTCTTTAGAGGGAAAAAAAATTAAAATAAGGACTACAAAGTTAAAGAAAAAATAAAAACTTTTCCAATTTCTCCTATGCCAATCTTCATCTTGCATGACGGTTCCAGGTCCAAATAAAAGAGGAGGGAAACATAGATGAACCATGCTTTTACAATATGATTAGATTCCATGCCGAAATAATTATTTCTTGGCAAAAATTATCAATTGAACATATAATTCATGAATCCATACCATATTCTAACTAATTCTCACTATATGATCAAAATACACATATACGTGCATGAGAGGGAAGATATAATGGTAAAAAAGAAATATTAGTTTGAGAGTTTGGATCTTCAATATTTTTTTAAAAAAAATTTCGTTATACCCTCCCTAACCTATATAAGAAATTTATTATCATGTATGGGAGGGAAGGTATAATGGTAAAAGAAATAAAAATAATAAAAAATTATGGTCTAAAATTTTTAATTGAACATGTCGGATCTTAAACTCCAAGCTAATATAAAATCCATGTTCTAAACACTAGTTAGCCAAAAAAAAAAAAGGAGAAAGGAGGGGAAATTTGTTGGGAGAGTGGAAGAATTATTTTTTTTATTTTTTTTGACGGTGTCCGGCATATCGTTCGGAACTTTTTTTGCACATTGTATTGTATGCTTTTTTGGTTCACTGTTGTCCAACTTTTATCATAAATTGAAGGAATAATACGCTCTCATGACTCGATCCATTGCCCCCAACACTCATCAATAATTTAGAACATTTGGGGTTCACCATATCAGAATCTAAATAGTTAGGAGTGCCAAAATTGGGATGCCCCATTTTTTATGCCTTTATCAATGGTCTTAATTTAATGTTTTGAAAGAAAGAAAAAAAGTCATACACGAAAACTCAGAAAGCTAACATACTTTACAAAATGTGTTGTCCAAACGCTAGTTACGTGACTTGGACAACTCTCCATTTTCTTTTTTCTGCTGTGTTTTCTTACACAAATGTTTTGGATGTACTTGTATTCCAAATTACCATCTTTTTTCCTCATCTCACGGGCAGCACAAGTTCTTAAATAACAACTAATTTCTATTATCTTCTTCCTTTTGTATTCATCTTTTTTCCTCATGCCCCAGAACCAGAATACTGAAAAGCGGGGGAATGACTCAGCCAGCTACGTATTATGGATAGATGAATACCGTATAATACGATCAATGCTGTCTAACCAGACGAGGGGGGTGCATACTACATGAAAGTCTTACTATGGTCACTTCACATCTATTGTCTCAATCATTCAAACAAGAAGCAAAAATAAAGAACATGTAAGATAAAGCAGTAAGGCGTCCCAAACGCTTAGTCAAAATGTTTTTGAGATCTGGCTTTACAAAATATAGCCAGATGATGTAGTAACATATACACAATTGTTATCAGCTGCAGTCTGACTTAGTTACAATTATGTAAAAGCAAGTGCAAGACTATCCGACTAACATGTCGGTGCCAAACGGCTAAGTATAAAGTAAATGACAAAACGAGCGGTGAAGTAAGGAACCCACTCGAGTCCTCCTGCGATCATTCTCCTAGTATTGACCATCTTGGAGGTGGAAGTAAGCTGAGTCCTCGGGAACCGGCTCTAAATCTGGCCATGCAAAACCAGAGAGGTTAGACCTCTAATAGCAAGTACCACAAGGAAGCACGATATGAAGGATTAAACCAGTAAGTAAGAGAATATAATAATAGATCTCTGCTTTCCACTAGGATTCACATAACATCACGACACTTCGAACCAACCTCCCAACCAAACAAGGACAGAAGTTGGCCCGTCATGTCCTGACATTCTGATCATCTCAGTTAGGCAACAGAGTAGGTACAGTACACAAACAAATCATCTTGAACGGCCAATCAACTCCTACGGCTTGCTATTGTGAGTCCCAAGTTATCCTGGAATTATGCAATTAGGGATTCCTCAGTTCTTACTATGTGCGAGCAAGGCTAGTATATCCAGTCAATCAATTGCGCCAATCATGAATTAGACGAGTCCCAGCGGGACGCCCGTCATCAATATACAATATACAATAATAATATAAGCAGATACCGCTCCCTGTCCGTGTGGCAGGTTTATAGTATCTGTGGAAACCAGCCGGCCTGTCGGGCACTACTAGTCCCAAGAGGGCTGCCTTGTAAGAACTCGGGGATCCATTCTCTCCATGCAATCATTATTTTATTTAACTTAATAGTCCCTACGTTGAGTGAAATCCCATGCCGTGGATCATGGTCATTCAAATGAGTACTTTCGTACGGGGTACGATATGCGCAACTCTACAACGATACCCGTGCGGCTAGGTTGTAGGTCTTACATAGCGTAATGCAACAATCAAATCTAACCACGGAGTAATCATGCCTTGACCATAAAGTACACATGCTGCTTTTGTAAAATAAATAAATAAATAAATTGAAGCCTGCATGTGCCTGTACGTCAATATTCGGGATCAGCCAGTCGATTACAATAGTTCATTACATGAACGTGTCTCATTCATTCAATTCAATATGACGACTAGCCAGTCTCTTAGTTCCAACTAGGAACGCATGATCAATTTTAGTCAAGATAACCATCGTCATCAATGGTGACAAGGCATGAGAGTCAATTAGTATTAAATGGGGTCGAGTCTATAACTCTCAAGGTTAAGTTCCAGTCTCACTGGGTATCCATAAACCAATCAAGACACAGGGCACGTTCTACACAACCATATGTATCAAAAAATATTAACATGCTAAGATTATCGAGTTCATAAAAGGCGTAAGGACATAATAGAACAATTATCATGCTACCATTAAATAAATAAATTATAGAACAAATAACACACCCAGGTCAGAAAGTCACGCCAACAAGTCTATGCTAAGGCCAACAAGTCACGCCAGCAAGTCTATGCTAAGACCAATAAGTCACGTAAGAATCGTACGCGTAAAAGTACGCCAAGTTAAGTAGGAAGTAGTGAGCGTACAAACAGCGTGAGCGTGAAAAGTGGTTCACGTTGGTACGCACAGTGTGACCGTGAAGGATAATTCACGCACTCATAACGTGAGCGTGAAAAGTGAGCGTGGAAAGTGAGCGTAGAAAATGATAAGAAATCCACGCACGCACGCAAAGACGTGTGAGTAACTAAAATGTCACGCTGACACGCAAGAACGTGTGCGTGACTAAAATTCACGCACGCACGTAAGAACGTGTGCGTGACTAAAAATTCACGCAGACACGTAAGAACGTGTGTGTGACTAAAAATCCATGCAGACACGTAAGAACGTGTGCGTGACTAAAAATCCACGCAGACACGTAAGAACGTGTGCGTGACTGAACCTTCGTTCCAAGCCAGACAATGAAGTTCCCATGGTTCAGAACCCATGGGCAACCGAGAATACACGCCAGGTTGGGAGATCAAAACCCATGAACAACCGAGAATACAACAACTTAGATCTAGAAGAAACAAGCCAAAGAAATCAAAAATGCTAATTACTAAACTCTCTCAGGATCATGAGAGAAAGACAAATGAACCATAAAAATGGTTCTCCAAGTGGGAAGCAAGAAGCAAGATGTACTTGCCTGCTGTTGGTTGGTGGAGAGAGTGATGAGAGGAAGAAGAAGAAGTAATGGTGAAGAATGAGAGTTATGAAGAGAGAGAAGGAGATGGGGGCTTAAATAGGAAGGGTGGTGGTAGGTGGGGTTCGGTTCATTGAACTACCATGAACCCGAGAAAACCAACCTAGGCCGAACCAAAAGCAAGACTAAAAGCAGGGAATAACAGCAGGAAATAAAATGCAAAAATAAAATGCAGGAATAAAATTGCAGAAAATTAATTAACATAAAAATTAAAGAGCAGATAATTAATTAACATGAAATTATAGGAATTTAAATACAGGATAATACATGATAAATATTAAATAAATATATACGAGTTGTACATGTATAAAAATACGCATTCTAGGAACGGGGAGTGACATCTCTACCCACCTTAGAAAAATTCCGTCCTCGGAATTTCAAATCCAAGCAGGATAGAAATATCAGAGCTAAACTAATCCAAGTACAAGCAATTCTAGTGAACAAGCAATCATTTTACCATATCAAAAGCAAGTATTATATATGTAAATTCATCAATCCACGATATCAAGTAGCTCTACCCATAAGGTGATAAGCATGAAAAATCAGGACAATCAAGGTATACAGAAAAAGATATACCTTGTGAGTCAAACAGGTGTGGATACCGTGATCGGATATCATCCTCACGTTCCCACGTTGACTCTCCCAAGGAGTGATGACCCCAAGCAACACGGACAAGACTAATTATTCGGTTCTTGAGTATCTTCTCTCTTCGGTCCAAAATGGACACATGCTGTTCCTCGTAAGACAGGTTGGTACCAACAACCAGCTCAGAGTGATCGAGGATATGGCTTGGATCCGATACATACCTACGTAATTGAGATACATGAAACACGTCATGCACCTCTCGTAACGAAGGTGGGAGGGATAAACGATAAGCAACATCGCCTACCCGATCAAGGATAACAAATGGGCCCACGTACCGCGGACTCAATTTCCCGCGAACGCCAAATCTAATGACCCCACGAGTAAGTGAGATTCACAAGAATACGTGGTCCCCAACAGAGAACTCCAACGGCCTACGATGCTGGTTCGTCCAATGACGATGCCGGTCCTGTGCAACTCGAAGTCGCTCTCTAATTCTCTTAACCACTTCAACCGTCTGAACAATCAATTCTGGGCCTAGCATCTTCCTCTTCCCGATATCATCCCATGCAAGCGGTGACCTGCACTTCTTACCATATAGTGCTTCAAATGGCGCCATCTGGATACTGGCTTGATAACTGTTGTTGTATGAGAACTCGACTAAGTGCAGGTGACTCTCCCAAGTCCCTGCAAAATCTAGAGTGCAAGCTCGCAACATGTCTTCTAAAGTCTGAATCATTCTTTCTGATTGCCCATCCGTCTGCGGATGGTAAGCCGTGCTAAATCTTAACTTGGTACCCAGACTATGATGTAAGCTCTTCCAGAAATGTGATGTAAAGCGGGTATCTCGATCCGACACAATACTGACAGGGACTCCATGTTGCCTGACTATCTGTTGCATATACAACTCTGCCAACTTTTCTGTAGATTGTCCTACTCTGAAAGGAAGAAAATGTGCTACCTTCGTAAGTCGGTACACTATTACCTAAATAGCGTCCTTACCACTTGGTGATCTCGGTAAACCGGTCACAAAGTCCATTGTAATATGCTCCTATTTCCATTCCGGAATATGAAGCGGTTGCAATAACCCAGCTGGCCTCTGCTGTTCTGCCTTCACTTGCTGACATACCAAGCAACGGGAAACAAATCTAGCTATCTCCCTCTTCATCCCGTTCCACCAGAAATGCTGCTTGATATCTTGGTACATCTTGGTCCCTCCAGGATGAATAGAATACTGAGAACTGTGAGCTTCTGCCATAACCTCCTGTCTGATATCTCCACTAGGCACACATAGACGTGATCCAAACCTAAGTGTACCATCTTCATGAATTCTCATCTCCTTCCTGAGTCATGACTCACATTCTGCCCTAAGCTTCTGAATCCTTGGGTCCTGTGCCTGAGCTGCCTTGATTCTGTCTACCAAGTCGGATTGAACTTGCAGACTTGTTAGAACTCCTACATCACTAGGAAGTATAACTTCGATGTCCATCTCCTGAAGGTCTTCTAAGATATGCCTCTGTGTTGTCAACATAAATGCGCCGCCTCTCCTGCTGAGAGCGTCTGCCACTACATTAGCCTTGCCTGGGTGATACTGAAGCTCCACGTCATAATCCTTGATCAACTCCAACCATCTTCTCTGCCTCATGTTTAGTTCCTTCTGAGTAAAGGTGTACTTCAGACTTTTATGGTCTGTGTACATTTCCACTCGGTCACCATATAAGTAATGCCTTCATAGCTTCAGAGCAAACACTACTGCCGCCAACTCCAAATCATGAGTTGGGTAATTCTTCTCGTGGTCCCGAAGCTGCCTAGACGCATATGCTATCACCTTTCCATGTTACATAAGGACACATCCAAGTCCTTTACCTGACGCATCACAATATACTGTAAAACCTCCGGGTCCAACTGGCAATGTAAGAATAGGTGCTGATATCAACTTCTGCTTCAAAGTCTCGAATGATGCCTCACATTCTGCCGACCAAACGAATGGTACATCCTTCCGGGTCAAACGGGTCATGGGTGCTGAAAGCCTTGCAAAGTCTGACACAAATCTTCTGTAATATCCTGCCAATCCCAAGAAACTCCGCACATCAGCTACGGTCTTGGGTACTGGCCAGCTCTCTACTGCTTCTACCTTCTTGGGATCTACTGCTACTCCAGCTCCTGATATGATGTGACCCAAAAATGAAATGTGATCCGACCAAAACTCACACTTGCTGAGCTTGGCATACAACTGGTTCTCTCTCAGAACCTGCAACACTTTTCTGAGGTGGTCTTCATGCTCCTCTTCACTAGCAGAGTATACAAGAATGTCGTCAAGAAACACAACGACAAACTGGTCTAAGTATGGCATAAAGATGCGATTCATCAAATCCATGAATATCGCTGGAGCATTGGTCAAACCAAACGGCATTACTAAGAATTCATAATGCCCCTACTTCGACCTGAATGCTGTCTTGGGAATATCTTCCTTCCGAACCCTCACCTGATGGTACCCTGAACGAAGATCTATCTTGGAGAAAACTCTAGCTTTGCTCAACTGATCAAATAAGTCGTCGATCCTGGGTAATGGGTACTTGTTCTTCACTGTTGTCGCGTTAAGCTTCCTGTAGTCAATGCACAATCTGGATGACCCATCCTTCTTTCCCACAAGTACTACTGGTGCTGCTCATGGTGACACGCTAGCTTGGATGAACTTCTTCTCCTTCAGTTCCTCTATGTGCTGATATACCTTGGCCTGCTCTGAATTCGCCATTCTATAAACTCGATCTGATATCGGTTTAGTTCCTGGTGCCAATTCTATACTGAACTCAATATCTCTAACTGGTGGTAGACCTGGAAGTTCTTCAGGAAATACGTCTAGAAACTCTTCAACTACCTTCGAAATCTGAACTTCTTCCATTGCCGTTATTACTCCCTGCTCTTGTTGAGTTGCCCCTGTTCTGACTAAGGTGAATCTCTTCATGCCTGGAATATCAAAAGATACACTCCCTCTACAACAATCTATTGTCGCATGACTGTCTTTCAGCTAGTCCATGCCTAAGATAACGTCGAAATTTCTAACAGGAAATTCTATCAACCGGGCGGGTAAGGAATGCCCGCAAACTACAACGCTACACGCTAAAATAACTCTACTAACTCCTACGAGCCCATTACCAGTGAGTATATTCAACCTCCCCGGCAATGCCTCGAACTCCATTCCTAGTCGTGTCGCAAATTGTGCAGATATAAATGAATGGGATGCTCCCGAATCAAATAATGCTACTGCGGGATATGAGGCGACGAGAATGTTACCTGCCACAACATCTTCCGATGCCAATGCCTCCTCCAAGGACAGAGTGAATGCTTGCCCTCGATCTCCTTGCTGGTTTCCATGCTGCGGCCTAGCCTGGTGTTGTTGCTGGCCCCTTCCTTGATGATGCTGGGGTGGTCTATGCTGGTGTTGTTGCATCGGCGGCCCCTGCTGCCGAAATATCTGAGCCTGCAGCATTAACGGACGCTGTGCCAACGGCCTTACTGCCATCGCTGGTCCTCGATACTGGCCTACCCATGGTGCTGGCAGAGCAGGAAACTGTTGCCCTGGTCCTCCTGACCTCAAATTCATGGAACATGTGGTAACCCGGTGGTCTGGATTTCCACATCTCTAGTGTGCCCCATCTTCCCACAATAAGTGCAGCCCACCGGGGGTTGCTGGTTCTTCCTCTGTTGCTGTTGCTGCTGCTGCCTAGGTGGTGGTGCTGGTCCTCGTATCGCCACATCGTGGATACGAATGCCAGTGGATGGTGCTGTTGTTCGGGGCGCTGCTCCCCCTCCTCCTTCAATCTGACTGTGGGATCTCTTCTGACCCCCAGTCCTCGCCGCAAGCCTCAGAATGGTGATCTCATGCCTTCGAGTTGCCGTCAATACTTCATCAAAAGTTTGGTAATTGTGCCCCTCTATCAATTGCAAGAGTTCAAGATAAAACCCTTGCTGAAACCTCATGGCCCTCTGGCTCTCTGTTGCTACCATCTCTGGGGCGAATCTACTCAATCTGCAGAACTCCGCTGCATAAGCATCTACAGTCTTGCCGGCCTGCCTGAGGTTGATAAACTTCTGTTGCAGCTCAAACCGTGCCACAACTCCATAGTACTTGGTCTTGAATCTTGCAGTGAAATCGTCCCAAGCCACAGGACGTCTGATGCCCACTTCCTCTGATTCCCACCAATCACGTGCGAGATCCTGAAGTAACAACTTCACTAGATCCACACGTTCTTCTGCCGGTACCTTAGCTGCTATCAGAATAGCCTCAATATCTTTAAGCCATGCATCTGCTGAGATGGCATCCTCCGTGCCCTCGAAACGGCAGGGGTTGTACTTGCAAAACCTGGCTGATGCCCCTGAATCAGTCCTTATTCCTCTTTCCAAAGCCGTCTGCAATCCTTGGTTGAGCAACACATTCTGCTCTTGTAGCTGAGTGTGCATGCGTCGCTGGGCCAACATTTGATGTTGCTGAGTAGCCATCATTCCTCTCATGATCTCCAGAAGGGCTGGTGTGTCCACTTCCACAGGGGTAGGTGGAACTATGGTTGGTGTTGGAACATCCGGATACTGCGGTTCAGCTGCTGGTTCTACTATCACTTCTTCCTGGATAGCCTCCTGAGGTGAGACTGGCCATTGTTGCTGACCAACCTGGTCATGTTGCCCATGTTGCCCCTGTTGTTGTCCAGCTCTGACCGATGCGGACGAAGTACCCCTAAGAAAAGGGACAAGAGAACAATCAAACAACCGGACATGAAGGATCAATGAAGTCAAAGGATACCGGAATGTCAAGCAAGGGTTGAGAATAACGAATCATGAGATCAAGGGGGGAACACGTGTGATTGAGACATCCTATAAATCAAACACCCCACAAGTCTGAAATCAGACCTGCATGGGCCACCACTAAAACCTTGTTACGTCCCAGAACCAGAATACTGGAGAGCGGGGGAATGACTCAGCCAGCTACGTATTACGGGTAGATGAATACCGTATAATACGATCAATGCTGTCTAACCAGACGAGGGGGGTGCATACTACATGAAAGTCTTACTATGGTCACTTCACATCTATTGTCTCAATCATTCAAACAAGAAGCAAAAATAAAGAACATGTAAGATAAAGCAGTAAGGCGTCCCAAACGCTTAGTCAAAATGTTCTTGAGATCTGGCTTTACAAAACATAGCCAGATGATGTAGTAACATATACACAATTGTTATCAGCTGCAGTCTGACTTAGTTACAATTATGTAAAAGCAAGTGCAAGACTATCCGACTAACATGTCAGTGCCAAACGGCTAAGTATAAAGTAAATGACAAAACGAGCGGTAAAGTAAGGAACCCACTCGAGTCCTCCTGCGATCATTCCTCTAGTATTGACCATCTTGGAGGTGGAAGTAAGCTGAGTCCTCGGGAACCGGCTCTAAATCTGGCCATGCAAAACCAGAAAGGTTAGACCTCTAATAGCAAGTACCACAAGGAAGCGCGATATGAAGGATTAAACCAGTAAGTAAGAGAATATAATAATAGATCTCTGCTTTCCACTAGGATTCACATAACATTACGACACTTCGAACCAACCTCCCAACCAAACAAGGACAGAAGTTGGCCCGTCATGTCCTGACATTCTGATCATCTCAGTTAGGCAACAGAGTAGGTACAGTACACAAACAAATCATCTTGAACGGCCAATCAACTCCTACGGCTTGCTATTGTGAGTCCCAAGTTATCCTGGAATTATACAATTAGGGATTCCTCAGTTCTTACTATGTGCGAGCAAGGCTAGTCTATCCAGTCAATCAATTGCGCCAATCATGAATTAGACGAGTCCCAGTGGGACGCCCGTCATCAATATACAATAATAATATAAGCAGATACCGCTCCCTGCCCGTGTGGCAGGTTTACAGTATCTGTGGGAACCAGCCGGCCTGTCGGGCACTACTAGTCCCAAGAGGGCTGCCATGTAAGAACTCGGGGATCCATTCTCTCCATGCAATCATTATTTTATTTAACTTAATAGTCCCTACGTTGAGTGAAATCCTATGCCGTGGATCATGGTCATTCAAATGAGTACTTTCGTACGGGGTACGATCTGCGCAACTCTACAACGATACCCGTACGGCTAGGTTGTAGGTCTTACATAGCGTAATGCAACAATCAAATCTAACCACGGAGTAATCATGCCTTGACCATAAAGTACACATGCTATTTTTGTAAAATAAATAAATAAATAAATAAATAAATTGAAGCCTGCATGTGCCTGTACGTCAATATTCGGGATCAGCCAGTCGATTACAATAGTTCATTACATGAACGTGTCTCATTCATTCAATTCAATAAGATGACTAGCCAGTCTCTTAGTTCCAACTAGGAACGCATGATCAATTTTAGTCAAGATAACCATCGTCATCAATGGTGACAAGGCATGAAAGTCAATTAGTATTAAATGGGGTCGAGTCTATAACTCTCAAGGTTAAGTTCCAGTCTCACTGGGTATCCATAAACCAATCAAGACACAGGGTACGTTCTACACAACCATATGTATCAAAAAATATTAACATGCTAAGATTATCGAGTTCATAAAAGGCGTAAGGACATAATAGAAGAATTATCATGCTACCATTAAATAAATAAATTATAGAACAAATAAAACACCCAGGTCAGGAAGTCACGCCAACAAGTCTATGCTAAGGCCAACAAGTCACGCCAGCAAGTCTATGCTAAGGCCAATAAGTCACGCAAGAATCGTACGCGTAAAAAGTATGCCAAGTTAAGTAGGAAGTAGTGAGCGTACAAACAGCGTGAGCGTGAAAAGTGGTTCACGTTGGTACGCACAGCGTGACCGTAAAGGATAATTCACGCACTCATAACGTGAGCGTGAAAAGTGAGCGTGGAAAGTGAGCGTGGAAAATGATAAGAAATCCACGCACGCACGCAAAGACGTGTGAGTAACTAAAATGTTACGCTGACACGCAAGAACGTGTGCGTGACTAAAATTCACGCACGTACGTAAGAACGTGTGCGTGACTAAAAATTCACGCAGACACGTAAGAACGTGTGCGTGACTAAAAATCCACGCAGACACGTAAGAACGTGTGCGTGACTAAAAATCCACGCAGACACGTAAGAACATGTGCGTGACTGAACCTTCGTTCCAAGCCAGACAATGAAGTTCCCATGGTTCAGAACCCATGGACAACCGAGAATACACGCCAGGTTGGGAGATCAAAACCCATGAACAACCGAGAATACAACAACTTAGATCTAGAAGAAACAAGCCAAAGAAATAAAAAATGCTAAGTACTAAACTCTCTCAGGATCATGAGAGGAAGACAAATGAACCATAAAAATGGTTCTCCAAGTGGGAAGCAAGAAGCAAGATGTACTTGCCTGCTGTTGGTTGGTGGAGAGAGTGATGAGAGGAAGAAGAAGAAGTAATGGTGAAGAATGAGAGTTATAAAGAGAGAGAAGGAGATGGGGGCTTAAATAGGAAGGGTGGTGGTAGGTGGGGTTCGGTTCATTGAACCACCATGAACCCGAGAAAACCAACCTAGGCCGAACCAAAAGCAAGACTAAAAGCATGGAATAACAGCAGGAAATAAAATGCAAAAATAAAATGCAGGAATAAAATTGCAGAAAATTAATTAACATAAAAATTAAAGAGCAGATAATTAATTAACATGAAATTATAGGAATTTAAATACAGGATAATATATGATAAATATTAAATAAATATATACGAGTTGTACATGTATAAAAATACGCATTTAGGAACGGGGAGTGACAACGAACAAATAGTTAAGCAAAATTATTTAGGCATGATTATAGAATCGAATTCTAGGATAACATGCGAATTGGCATGATTGAAATGGAATCGAACAGTCTAGTCGTGATCTAAAGATCGTTAAGGATGGTCCAAATCGAAACCATTCTAATACGATCGATTGGTAAGCATGATCAAGGAATTGTAATCTAGGGGTGATTATGAATCTAGTGGAAGGAAATCAAATTAGATTTAAAAGATGAAAATTCTAAAATAGGCAGATATAGCGGAAAAGAACAATCAGTTTATTGAGAAGTTGGTAACTAGGAATAATGCACAAATCAATTTAGAAACTTTATAGTCGTATGCCAATAAAAGACGTAGCCTATATGGTATTCGAATATCGTAAACATATCTGAAGTCGTTTTACCGAGAATTTATGCCTCGCCAGTGTACAGCTAGCTGCAATAAACTCTTGGTTCCACGACTCAGATGAGGATACGGTAATGAATACCCTATCAACTCTACCCAATCCTGACATAAAATTTCAAGGAAAAAATAGGGTAACTAAGCTATAGTTTGAATGATAACTCACGCTTACTTGAAATTATTTCAACTTGGGGAACATGCCACGCCAGTGCGCTGCTGGCTGCAGTGAACCCACTATCTCCATAAGTCAAATAAGTGGCGACAGTGCGCGGCTGTCTGCCATCACAAGTCATCAAAATTATTCCAACTATATCCTCCAAGAATATCAAAGGAGTTTAAAAAATTATCCTACAAATTGATAAAGATAGAAAAAGTGTAAGTATCTGTTCTTCAGGTATAAGATTCAGCTTCTTTGAAAAGAAAACAATTGATTAGGAAGGATGATGATCGAAGTTGAAATAAGTAAAATCTTTTTAATCCTTATTTCACGGGTATCCAATATTCAACGATTGAGAGGAAAACTTTTGAATCCAAAACCTAACTCGCGATTAATAGACAATTGAGTGAGAAGTTATAAAAATAATTCCTTAGGTCCAAGGAAAAGAATATAAGTGTTAAGAACTTATGATATGACGATGTTTAGAAAAGACATAGAATGAAGTTATACAAATGATCCTAATTAGGGAGAAACGACCGAAGGCAAAAGAAGTATAAACTTGAATTTATATTTCTCTTAATATTCAAGATCGAGGAAAAAATATGGAAAAGCACTATGTCTACCCATTATGAATATACAAAAGTATATATGTGTAGCCTAGGTAAATCCCAATAATCCTAAAACAACATTCTAATAGAAGGTTATCCTATTTCCAAGAAAATGCAAATTTAAATAGCAATAGTACATATATTATATTCAATATATAATTTATAGAAATTATTCCCAATACTAGAAATGGACTATCAAAAATGTATATACACATCTACATGGATGACGTTGGTCGCACTTACATGACCACTAGGTCTTGGGTCGAGTTCGGGCTAGTTTGGAACAACCGGGTCTTCTAAAAGTCAATAATCTTAATAATAAATAATTAATAATTAAATTATTCCTAGGGTTATGTCACGATTTGGCCTGGTTTTCCTAGTTAGTATACACCTATGACTCGGTCTTCTCTACCATGGCTAGAACACTAATCAAAGCACTCGACCACACTCTCAGTGTCAAAATTCTTGGTTATCTCGTGCTCCTAAACTTAACCGTGACTAGGGCCTTTTATAAAATCACATTTTAATTCAAACATATAAATAAAAGAATATTTTCAAAACTTTCGAAAAAGAGGGGGTTACGAATCTACCTACTTTAGAAATATATCGAATCAGAATACAATAGTGCATCCTTATATGAAAATCATCTAATAGGATTTAGAATTCGATGAGGCCTATGTAGCAACCTTAACTACCCAACTGTCAATTCAATTTAGGGACTCCTAGTCCTAACCATTCTTCTAAAATTGACTTACTCCTAGTTGTGAATGAGCATTTCCTAGTCGCAGGCTTGCAGTAGTACGACTAACTTAAGTACTACGACAAGTTCGTACAATTTGCAAAAACTGACCTGCATGGGCCACCACAAAAACTTGTCACGACCCGCACCCGCTTTTTCGGATACGAGACGTGTCCAAGCCAGCCTACGCCGCAAAGTCGGCGGTAGAACGCTGTCAAGCCCGCAAGAAATAAATGCTCAAGAAATAACATTTGCTGCTCATTCACATTTCTACATTTATTACAAGATTTACAACATTTATAATTAAAGAAAATACAAAATTTTATAATTAATGAAATTAAATACAACTGTTATCTATTTTTAGGTTTCTGTCTGCAAGTACACCCGAATCTCCCAAGCTAAGTGAAGTCACAGCTAACCTGAAAAATATTGATTTCCAGTCAGGAATGGAACAAGCACACAAACCGATGACAATGCGATAACACAATAGAATTAACAAGACATGGAAATAACATATGAGATATGAAAACTGGAAAGTACTGATGACATGGCACGGTGGAGAAGAAAAGAAAAATAAATAAAAGACATCTACCTATGTGGTGTGAAATATCATTTTCAATATGTGAACGGCTAGGGGGTAAATCCGGCACCCTGCACGTGTCGTGTGCAGCTGCTATTCTCCACGAAAGACACGGGGGATATTTTTGGGTAGTCCACACATCTACTAAGATATTTTTCCTCCCGACTACTCCGTGTGACGAGCGTGTCAACAAGCAGCAAGATATATGTATAGACATGAAATGAAAAGTACAGAAGTAGGAATTGCAGGAATTTTAGAATCGTATGATTAGTCACAGTTTAAGATTTAATAAAAGGATCTGGATTAAGAGTTTATCACAAGGCTAGGATTATAGTTATATTTTTATTTAGAAAATTATTTAAAACAAATTAGAAATTCCTTATATATATATATATATATATATATATATATATATATATATATATATATATATATATATATATTTTTATATATATATATATATATATATATATATATATATATATATATATATATATATATATATATATATATATATATATATATAACTTATAAAAATATATTTATTTAGTATATAGAAGAAAGCCATTTTGAAAGGTAGTATATATGTATATAAACCCATCTAATACTCTTATAAATATAAATCTCTATTTTAAAAGTACTCGTAAAGGTCTATTGGCATTATAATGTCCAATACATACGCTAGTCTTTAATATATATAGATAGAAAGGCCTTAGAAGTATTAGCCCAAAATAAACACAAGTCCAAATTTATTACTTTTTAGAAACAAGGTTCTTACTTAGCAAAATATAAGTAATATCTTGAAAATACATTAATATGTTTACCCAAAATATTATTATTACTATTTATAATATCGCAAAAATACTTGTACAATAATATACCATATATACTTAATACTAATAATGTACACAAAATATTACCTATATATTAATCCTGGTCTGGTGGGCTTAACTTAGCCCACAGAATAATATACACCCAACTAAGATCTATAATCATTTGTAATGGGCTTGGTAGCCCAGTCCACGAATTAATCCCCCAGAAATTAATTACACAGAAGTGGACCTGAAGCCCATTTATCTAAACCAACCTACACTCAAAACAAAATACTAGCTGGGAAGTCCAAGTCCACATAAATTACAGAACAATTCTACCAAAAATTCAAATCCAACTGGGCTTAGAAGCCTAGTCCAACGGTCTGGTTTAAGACCCTAAACTGCTCTCTCAGAGGAGAGAGAAAGCAATTAACAGCCACTTAACTTTTAAGAAGAAAGAACGAAAAAGGAAAGGAAGAAAAGGAAGGAGAAGAGGAGTGCTCACCGGAGGTGAGCGGCGACGCTGGACCCAAGGACGGCGGCGAGGTCAAGGAGGAGAGGCGCTGGGTCGATAGATCCGGACTGGTCTGAGGTGGCAGCTGAAATTCGAGAGCTCGGCGGCATCTGGTCCTGACGGCAGATCCGTACAGAGACGGAGGAAGTGAGCGGCGGAGGTCCGGGGAAGACTGAGCCCGGCGGCTCTCGAGCTGGCCCGCGGCAGCGGAGTCAACGCGGCTGCGCTGCCGACAGTGCCACGAGATGGTGGCTGGTGGTTGACCACGGAATCGGCGGAAGAGCGGAGCGAAGGTATGTGAAACCGCGGCCACGGTGCCACTAGATTCGAGGCGGCGGTCGACCAGGAGGAGTCGCGGGACGGGCGCGGCACACGCTGCGCGGATCTGTCGACACGAACGAAGATGGGTTCCACCGGTGGCGCGCGCGCGCCCGTTCCGGTCAAAAGCTCGGCGGTCGCGGAGGATGGCATGCCGGCACTGGACAAGGTGAGCGGTTTGGGGCTGTTGGGACGTCCGTGTCGTCCTGTCGACACGGACACGGTGATTGTTTTGTATTGGTAGAATAAGATGGGTTTGGACACGGACGCACGGGTCCGGACACGGTATTGATTGATGGTGGCTGTGTTGTTGGTGATGTGTGACAATGGTTGATGGGTGATTGGTGGTGAGGATGGATGTTCGGCAGGGAGGGGATGGCTCTGGTCGGGGGGTATGTCGTGATGGTGGGGATGGGTTGCTGCAGAGAGATGAACGGAAGGGAGGGTGGCGCAGAGAGGAAGGGAGATGTATATATAAGATATATAGAGAAAAGGTTTGGCTCCATATGAATCATATCTGGATTAGAACAAAACTAGTTTAATCTAATCCAAACCAAATATTCGATAATACCAATAATTTAGATTAACATTTAGTATTATCCAATAGATTGAATAATATGTATTGAGATCTAGCTTGAATGAAAGATCAGAATAATACTTTTTAAAAAAATGATATTTAGTATTTTAAATAATCCTTAAAATAAATTTTCTTAAAATCAATTCTCAACGTATTCTTGAGAATAATTCAATTATTTGTATAAAAATATAACTAGATTAATTAAATCTAACTATAGTATTCGGTACAATAATAGTTCAAAACAATGTTAATATTATCAAAATAGCATTTTATAGTTATCAATCAAAACTAGATTATCAAATCTCAATCGCCATAATAGTTGCAAATATATTCAATAATATAAAATATTATTTAAAACAAGTTTTATAAATTCAAATCTTAAATGTAATTGCGGGTAATGAATCAAATAATTCTTAAAAGTATGTTTTCATAAATCTAAAAATCTATTTTAAAATAATTGGACAAACTTTTAGAATTATCCAATTAAACACTGAATCAAATAAGTTCTAGATTTCCTCAAAACCAATCTATCATGATTTAAAAACAAGACTAGACATTACTAGTAACATTTAAAATACCATAAACTAAATCTAACTCAATACCTTGTAAATAATAATAATGATTCCTTAAGTCAATATTCAAATATTAGAACATATTTTTAAATCTTAAAAATAATTACTAAGTTTAAAAATATCGTTTATAAGATAAAATCATATGAAAATAGTTTTCCTTCGTTAGTCAAAATATCTTTTGTATGCTAACAACAGATTTTCTACTATAATTATTTAAACAAACTAAAAAAAAAATTTAAAAAAATCCGGGAAGAGGAGTTACAAATCTACCCACCTTAAAATAAATTTGCTTAAAACGACAAAAAAATTGGTAAAAACGAAAAAAATGACAAAAAAGCAATAAAAACGACAAAAAATAATCAAAAAGTGACAAAAAAGACAAAAAAGGGTAAAAACGACAAAAAATTGGTAAAAGCGACAAAAAATGACAAAAAAACGATAAAAACGGCAAAAAATAATCAAAAAGTGACAAAAAAAGGTAAAAACGACAAAAATTTGCTTAAAACGACAAAAAATTGGTAAAAACGAAAAAAAATGACAAAAAAGCGATAAAAACGACAAAAAATAATCAAAAAGTGACAAAAAAGACAAAAAAGGGTAAAAACGACAAAAAATTGGTAAAAACGACAAAAAATGACAAAAAAGCGATAAAAACGACAAAAAATAATCAAAAAGTGACAAAAAAGACAAAAAAGGGTAAAAACGACAAAAATTTGCTTAAAACGACAAAAAGTTGGTAAAAACGACAAAAAATGACAAAAAAGCGATAAAAACGACAAAAAATAATCAAAAAGTGACAAAAAAGGACAAAAAAATGGGTAAAAACGACAAAAAATTGCTTAAAACGACAAAAAATTGGTCAAAACGACAAAAAATGACAAAAAAAAAGATAAAAACGACAAAAAATGACAAAAAAAGTTCAAAACTAATCAAAATTGATCAAAAAAGAAGAAAAAAATTTAGACAATTTTTTTTTTTGCCCGGGGAAAAAAATAATACCCACCTATTCTCAAGGGATAGAATTTTCATGTTTTGTGGGTAAACTATTTACCCGGGTATTTATAATTCCCGGAAATAAATTTTTTATAAGCCAAACAAACGTGGTAATAGATTTCCATCTTAAATTTTTCCGGGAATAAAAAAAAATACCGCGTACCAAACGCCCCCTTAGGGTCTTAACCCAGACCGTTGGACTGGGCTTCTAAGCCCAGTTGGATTTGAATTTTTGGGAGAATTGTTCTGTAATTTATTTGGACTTGGACTTCCCAACTAGTATTTTGTTTTGAGTAAGTTTGGTAGGTTGGTTTAGATAAATGGGCTTCAGGTCCACTTCTGTGTAATTAATTTCTGGGGGATTAATTCGTGGACTGGGCTACCAAGCCCATTACAAATGATTATAGATCTTAGTTGGGGTATATTATTCTGTGGGCTAAGTTAGGCACACCAGACCAAGATTAATATATAGGTAATATTTTGTGTACATTATTAGTATAAGTATATATGGTATATTATTGTACAAGTATTTTTGCGATATTATAAATAGTAATAATAATATTTTGGGTAAACATATTAATGTATTTTCAAGTTATTACTTATATTTTGCTAAGTAAGAACCTTGTTTCTAAAAAGTAATAAATTTGGACTTGTGTTTATTTTGGGCTAATACTTCTAAGGCCTTTCTATCTATATATATTAAAGACTAGCGTATGTATTCGACATTATAATGCCAATAGACCTTTACGAGTACTTTTAAAATAGAGATTTATATTTATAAGAGTATTAGATGGGTTTATATACATATATACTACCTTTCAAAATGGCTTTCTTCTATATACTAAATAAATATATTTTTATAAGTTATATATATATATATATATAAGGAATTTCTAATTTGTTTTAAATAATTTTCTAAATAAAAATATAACTATAATCCTAGCCTTGTGATAAACTCTTAATCCAGATCCTTTTATTAAATCTTAAACTGTGACTAATCATACGATTCTAAAATTCCTGCAATTCCTAACTTCTGTATATCGACACTAGGCTAATCATACTATCCTGGACTCAACAGAATTATTGGTTTCACCAGCTAAGGACCTCAGGCAAGTACACTTTCTGATTGCTCTTCGATTCATAGTAGTGTTTTCATTTCATGTTTATACCTATATCTTGCTGCTTGTTGACACGCTCGTCACACGGAGTAGTCGGGAGGGAAAATATCTTAGTAGACATGTGGACTACCCAGAAATATCCCCCGTGTCTTTCGTGGAGAATAGTAGCTACAAACGACACGTGCAGGGTGCCGAATTTACCCCCTAGCCGTTCACATGTTGAAAATGATATTTCACACCACATAGGTAGATGTCTTTTATTTATTTTCTTTTTCTTCTCCACCGTGCCATGTCATCTGTACTTTCCAGTTTTCATATCTCATATGTTATTTCCATGTCTTGTTAATTCTATTGTGTTATCGCATTGTCGTCGGTTTGTGTGCTTGTTCCATTCCTGATTGGAAACTAACATTTTTCCAGGTTAGCTGTGGCTTCACTTAGCTTGGGAGATTCGGGTGTACTTACAGACAGAAACCTAGAAGTAGATAGCAGTTGTATTCAATTTCATTAATTATAAAATCTTGTATTTTCTTTAATTATAAATGTTGTAAATCTTGTAATAAATGTAGAAATGTGAATGAGCAGCAAATGTTATTTCTTGAGCATTTATTTCTTGTGGGCTTGACAGCGTTCTACTGCCGACTCTGCGGCGTAGGCTGGCTTGGACACGTCTCGTATCCGAAAAAGCGGGTGCGGGTCGTGACAGTTGTATCCATGAACCAAGTTACAAGCAGCCTTCTGAATGAAAAAATCTGAAGAAAGTCATCCGGATCCTCCCATTCTCATGCCCTTGTCACCGAGAATAGGGGAAGGAGCAAAAGCTGACAACCTGAGAACCGAGACAAGTCGAGAGGAAAATCGAAGGCCAAAAAGGACATTAGTTGCTATCACTGCGGAAAGAATGGACACATAAAACGGGAATGTCGCAAGCTCAAACGAGAACAAAAGGAAGGAAGGACCAATGAGAAGCAAGAAAAGAATAAAAGTGCAGCCATTGCCACTGACAATAAAATTGTGCTTTTCTCGGCATGTGAAGAACAATGTGCCAATCTCACTTGCCAAGACTCAGAATGGGTGATTGATTCTGGTGCCTCCTACCATGCTACTCCCCAGAAGGACTACTTCACTTCGCTTTGTGAAGGTAACTTTGGAACGGTAAAAATGGGTAACACAGACTCTTCTCAAATTCTTGGCATCGGAAATATTTGTGTTACCACTAACCTTGGAACAAAGATGGTTCTAAAAGATGTTAGATTTGTGTCCGATCCTCGTCTCAATCTTCTCTCCACCGGCAAGCTTGATGAAGAAGGATACGCAAGCAGCTTTGGTAAAGGATGTTGGAAGCTTACCAAAGGATCACTTGTACTGGCGAGAGAAAAGAAGTGTTGCACTCTCTACAAGACTCAGTTCCACTTAGAGAATGATGCACTTAGAACAATGGAGGATTTGTGGCACAAGAGATTTGGCCACATGAGCGAGAAAGGACTACAAACTCTCGCAAGGCGACAACTACTTCCATCCATACATGATACAACATTATCTCACTGTGATCATTGCTTAATTGGAAAACAACACCGGGTAGCCTTTGTTAAAATTTATAACAAAAAAGAAATCGACGTATTGGACTTAGTCTATTCGAATGTGTGTGGACCCATAAATGTAAAAATCTTTAGTGGTGCCTCTTACTTTGTGACCTTCATAGATGATGCATGTAGAAAGGTGTGGGTATATGTCATAAAAGCCAAAGATCAAGTCCTTGAAGTTTTCAAAGACTTCCATACCAAAGTTGAAAGAGAAACTGGGAAGCTCTTGAAGTATATTCACACGGATAATGGTGGTGAATATACTTCAAGGATGTTTGAAGTTTATTATTCTAAATATGGTATTAGACACCAAAAGACTGTCCCTCACACACCACAACACAATGGGGTTGCAGAAAGGATGAACCACACAATTGTAGAAAGGATAAGGAGTATGCTATCCTTAGCTAAATTACCAAAAATATTTTGGGGAGAAGCAGTACGAACCGCCTGCTACTTGATAAACTTGTCCCCCTCGGTTCTTTTGGATGGAGATATTCCAGAAAGAGTTTGGAGTGGAAAGGATATTTCCTATTCCCACTTGCGTGTGTTCGGATGCAAGGCATTTGTACATGTACCTAAGGAGAAAAGAACAAAACTTGACGATAAAGCCATTCAATACATCTTCTTAGGATATGGAAATGATGAATTTGGATATAGGTTGTGGGATCCTATAAACAAGAAAATTGTGAGAAGCATGGACATTGTATTTTGTGAAGATCAAGCACTTGCCGATTTTGAAAAAGAAGAAGAGCCACAAAACACTCACATCGTTCCAGATCCAATTTCCATACCGGTTGTTGTTCCTTCTCCTATGCCAGAAAATAATAATTTTCAAGATGTGCAAGAAGAAGAAGAAATTGTAGGTTCCCTATGTATTGATCAGGGGGAGCATGAACATGCAGAGCCACCAGATATGGATCAACCACCAGCACCTCAGTTGAGACGGTCGGAGAGAGAACGACAGCCCTCAACTAGATATCCTGCTTCAGAGTATACTTTGGTGACAGATGCAGGTGAACCAGAAAGTTTTCGTGAAGCACAAGTACATGAAGATCATGCAAAGTGGAAAAAAAACTATGCAAGAGGAGATAGATTCTTTACATAAGAACCACACTTATGACTTGGTGGAGCTACCAAAGAACAGAAAAGCCTTGAAGAACAAATGGGTGTTCAAAATCAAGAATAAAGGAATTACCAAGTCAAGTACTGTCACGACCCGCACCCGCTTTTTCGGATACGATACGTGTCCAAGCCAGCCTACGCCGTAGAGTCGACGGTAGAACGTTGTCAAGGCCATGATGCTCAAAATCACATAAAGATAGCTTCATTGCTCATTCACATTTCTAAAATTTATAACAACAGTTACATTGTTGGTTTTCAGTCAGGAATGGAACAAGTACACAAACCGACGGCAATGCGAAAATACAATAGAATTAACAAGACATGGAAATAACATATGAGATATAAAAACTAGAAAGTACCGATGACATGGCACGGTGGAGAAGAAAAGGAAAATAAATAAAAGACATCTACCTATGTGGTGTAAAATATCATTTTCAACATGTGAACGGCTAGGGGGTAAATCCGGCACCCTGCGAGTACACCCATCTCTCCCAATGCTAAAGAAATCGTGATTAACCAGAAAAATGTTGGTTTTCAGTCAGGAATGGAACAAGCACACAAATCGACGGCAATGCGAAAACACAAAAGAATTCACAAGTCATAAAAATAACATATGTAAGATGAAGCCAGAAAGTAAACTAGTAATATGTCAAGTCTAGAATAAACTGGAGAGATATAACAGGATATATGGTCTAGAATAAAACATATAAACATGGTAACATGGCAAGTAGTGACGACTGCAAGAAAAGTGACAAGGAAACACTATCTACATGTTTTGAAATATCAAGTTCAACATGTGAACGGCTAAGGGGTAAATACGACACCCTGCACGTGTTGTGTACAGCTGCTATCAGTCAAGATCAGATATTTTGGGATGGAATGGGTAGTTCATGATGGAACTGGGGATTCCCAGGACCCTTACTTTGGTGTGCGTATTGATCGATAGAAAGTTAAACAGATTTAATACGTGTTCTAACCCTTCATAGGCGGAAACTAGGGTTCACGAATCATACCTGCGGTGGAAAGAAGACAAGTAATTCCTAGCAATCTCAAGCGGACGACCCCAAGATCTTCTGCACGTATTCCTTTCTCGAGTTGGACGTCGTGTGGGCGACGATCTCCCAACCCTTTCTTCTCCTTGGCAGCCCTCTCTTTCTCTCCTTACATGAATTACGGATTTAGAGAAAGCTTCAGATTTCTAATCAGTTATTTGGCGGCCAGAGAATAGAGGATATATATAGGCTACGGCAGGGACCATGAGGAGAAATTAGGGTTAGGCCTCCTAAAGGATCTGGATATCCCGTGTTCAGCCCAAACACACAATCCAGGCCCATTAACAATAGCTCGGTCCACTAATGAGCTATTGTTGCACTACCTCCCTAATCCCAAATTACGTTTGTGGACTCCTTTTATTATATGCTCGCTTGGCTCCCCATGTTAAGATATCGTATGTCCGTCGATCAAATTAAGTTACTGACAACTATATTGATTCGACATCTTTTATCCTTAAGTAGTACCGCTCAAATTTATTTGTTATGTCAGATATAATCCACCTGCAGGGTTTACATGATAATTCTTATGTCACTCTCGTTTCCTGTTATACGTATTTTCATTATACGTGTACGGATTTCTGACATTTGTCAGGTGGATCGTAGTTAGACTTGTCTTGCTTAGCCTAGTCTTGGTTTAATCTTGACTTGTTTTATTTTGGGTTGGTTCAATATGTTGGCTTAGTTTGGTTTGAGATGGTTTGGGCTTAATATATAAGTCAACCCCTCTCTCTCCTCAATTTATTTCTCATAACTTCTTCTTCTTCTCCATTACTCCTCCCACCTACCAAGCCTAGGCAAGTGCAATCTTACTTCATGATGGATCCCCTATTTTATTTTTCCATTCTCTTCTCCACTTGATTCTAAGCCTCTTTAGAACTTGGCATTTTCGATTTTGATGGGTAAATTTTTGTAGATCTAAGTTTTGGTATTTTCTTGTTTTTCTTGGTTTTGATTCATTAATGGTGATATTTCCTAAAACCAGTCATCCTAGGCTGTAGGAAATCTCGTTCTATATAGTTTAGACCCTTGGAAGTCTCAATTCGGACTTGTTTTGAGCAAGTTATGATATTTTGAAGTTTTTGGGTTCTTCTTTACTGTTTTGGGGAAGAAGAACAGTGCCAGGTGCAACCTGACCCGCACGCGCTTCTTAGCACGGCACAACCTGCCTTGCACGCACTTCTTAGTACGGTGCAACCTGATCCAGCGCACGCTTCTTAGCGCGACGCAACCTGAGTCAGGCGTAACCCGACCTCGCGTAGCTCAGTCTGGCACAATCTAGCCCAGCACCCCCTTGGGCCCCGGCGCATCCTGACCTGGTGCACCCCAGTCAGGCGCAACTTGACCTGGCGCACCCAGTCAGGCGCAACCCGACCTCGCGCAGCTTAGTCTGGCGCAATCTAGTCCAGCGCCCCCTTGGGCCCGGGCTCAACCTGACTTGGCGCACCCCAGTCAGGCGCAACCTAACCTGGCGCACCCCAGTCCGGCGCATCCTAGCCTCACGCAGCCTAGTGCCTGGCGTAACCTGACTTGGCCCGACTTGTTCTGGCACAACCCAGCCTGTCTTGACCCGACTTGCCTTGGCGCAACTTGACCTGACCTGGCGCAGCCTGTTACCCTGGTGCAACTTGGCTAATGCCACTTGTTGGCCATGGTACCCCTTGCCCCTTGCATGATCTGTCATTTAATTATTGATTTTATGTTAATTGCTTATATTTTGTACTTGACCTATTTGTGACGACCCGACTCGATAACTTGTTGAGCATAGCATGACTTGCCAGTATTGATGTTGACATGAACACGACATAAAAATCTGGATAGTGGCCCGTCGAGGTGCACTCTGGACAAGCACTCTTGACATGATAAGTAAACTTGATATGGCATGTATAATCTTGATAGTGACCCGTCGAGGCGCACTCCTGACAAGTAATCTTGACAAGTAACAAGCAACCTGGCATGACGTGATAGTCTTGAACGCTGCTGCGACAGCTACCCTGACTTGCTAAGTAACTATTGTCTTGACACCATGGTTGATTTTCTTGATTGTGCCTGTATAAGCTACATGTCTCATCTTGCATCATGTCTAGGACATGAATTCCTGATTTTCCATGGTCAGGGATTCATACTAAATTTGACTAAGTTAATAACTAGATTGATCAAGTAGTTCATATAGAGAGATGTTTCCAGTTACAGGCGATCCCGTTATCCCGGCCACACCTGAGGGACTTGTAGCCTGGCGTCGAGTAGGGCACATTTCCAGCCCACTGTCATGTGGGGCACTTCATGAAACAAGTTCTATGCACATTGTCATGTGTTGCACTCCAAGCCAACTAATAATTCTTGATAACTCTTAAATGAACCTCGCCTGGATAACCTGGATAGGTGCAGGGCTTGTGACTGCGGAAACATCTCATTGCATCTTGCTAGTAACTAGGCTTGTGATAACCCTAGTTAGTTAAGTATCAAGCCGTACTCTTTGTTTGGCCGTGAACGATGGATGTAGTCCAGTCTAGTCTTGTCTAATCGATGCCAGTCTATGATTACTTCAGCACATGCTTGCTTATGCTTTACTCTTGTCGATAATTGGTTAGAGACTAAGTCCTGTTCAGGCGAAGGGTTACAACCCCGGTCCTTGTTTGGTTTACGGGTTGTAACTTGGTTAACAGAATAGTTTCTTAGTTATCTATCACCCTACTTTCATATTATCGGTTTTCTTGTTATTATTATACTTGTGTTCTAACTTGCTGGTTTTAGTTCCTAAGTGAAGCCGCCCTTGTGGCACTTGCTCTTTCTGGGGTCTGACCAAGCTGGTTTTGTACGGCCAGATTTCGGAGTAGGACTCGAGGATCCTCCAGCCTTCCAGCCAGATGGTGACCACTAGGCGCAACCCTGGCAACGAGTGGGTTCTTATTTTGTTCTCCCACTCTCTTGTAAAAATATTCTTTTGAGGCGTTTAGCCGTCGAGCAAGTGTTAGCTCGTTTGCAACTTTACTTACTGTCTGCCTACGGGCTGTAACATGATTGACAAATCCTAGGGTTGATCATGTATGACTGAAACTCTTGCTAGTCTTCACATTTCGTATGACTAGCTTCATGATCATCTGAATATGTAATGTTTGGGACGCCTTACTTTGTATGTCTGATGATCTAACATCTTGTAACATTTACTTACTTGCTTGAGATTGAGACACTAGACTTGTTCATGACCATAAGAGACTGTTGGCTTGTAGATAAACTCTCATGCATCTAGACAGCCGTGACCGTATATCAAGGTAGATTATACCTCAATGTACGTAGCTGGCTGTGTCTGTTTTTTTGAATTGAGATTTATGTTATAGTGTTAGATAGTATGCAATGGCAATATTTTATTATATAATTATCATTATTACCAAATATATATATTTATAGTGTTTCAAAGATAATTGTTACCAAAATTTTATTTTGACTAAAAGTAGGATTTTTGCCTAAATAATTTTCTGGACTTCCAAATTATTTGTCTAAAATATTTCGATTAATAAAAATATAGTTAATTTCCAAAATAATTTATACCTAAAATAATTTCCCTGTATTTTAACCTAGAAATATTTCTAGTTCCAAATTATCATTTTTATATTAATTATTATTATTAAAATATTCTTATTATGGTTTTTTTAATCTAAATTAATATAGTAGTATTTTGTTTAAATTATTTCTGAAACTTTCTGAGTATGTATTACCTAAATGTATGTTGGATTAATAGATTCTATACTTAAAAATATTATTTGACAAAACTTAGAGTTTTCGTCTAAGAACTATGTTGTTATTTTCAAGCATATACTTTATCTAAGATTTATTTTACTAATAAGAATATAGTTTTCAAATATCATATATTTTTATATAAAAAGTATATATATTTCCTTCTATTATCCTCCTCTTCATGGCTAAGTCTATTATTTCTGTTTCCTCATCAATTTCCGTACCTCCTTAAGTCGACCCTAACTAAGTTGACCGTTTTGGACCCGATGGAACAGTCCATGCCATCATCCGAGGCCGTCATACGTAGTTGTAACATCGTAGTCATACTCCATGCCACATGATCATAGCACCACACCAGGCGACCCACCAGGCAAGTATACCTTGCTAATTTACTGTCATATTATTTATTTTTCGTATTATTTACTTTGTTTCATATTGTTAGTTTTCTTGTTATAAATTGCGCGTCCAAGCCACACTTGGGTGCAAGCGACTCTATTAGCCGTTTTACTTTACTATATGCATGATAACTTAGTGTTAGCAGACTACCTTCTTGTTGGGGGATATCCTTATATCTTTCTTGGCCATAACACACACACTACACGGTTGGAGACAAGTTGCTAGGGGCACGACTTATGGACTGGCCATCTCTAAAGTCGTGTGACGGATAGATGATCGTAACTGCTATGACTAGGGTTTTAGAGACTCGAGCAGTTACAAAACTGGATGGGTCATGGACATGACTTGAACAGTGTAGGAAATATCGGGGGAGGACAGTCGCTAGTGCGTATGGGAATCCAAACAGGTAAACCACAGTCTCCGGATGGAACTGTGGCGATTTATTTGCAGATGCCCTCTGACGTTTTGGACGTTACGGACGGATACGGATCACTGGATGCCAGTTACGTACACATAGCCTAAAATTCCATCCATGTACATGAAAGTTGTCCTCTACATTGAACATTAGGCGGTTAGAATCTCCTTTGCATATTTGTGTCTAGGATAGTCTTTTATATATTATTTATTTATTCTGACAGTTCATATTAGCTTGTTCTTCCTGTATCTTGCTACGTCCGTCTGAGGACCTGGTTATTCTCCAGGTGTGTGTTCATGTCTTTCGCAGGTATCCTAGCCGAAATCGTGGTCTTCTCCATTGATTCGAAGATGACGTGACTTGGTTCCTCCTTGCTACTTCCACTTAGTCCTTTTATATATCATGTACTTCTTCCTTTTTATTTTGGTTGGTAGTAGATGTGTCTCCTCCCAACATATTGTACCAAAATAATCCATTATATGATATCTTTTATTCTCTTATTGTGTGGATGAGATTAGTTAGTTGTGGTTTACTGTATTTTACAGCTTATGTGTCACGCCCCGATCCCGGAGGATCGAAAACTAGCCACTGGGCGTGATGCCGTACAAGTCTAGATTGCACTTGTACAAGGCAAAACCATTACAGTTCCTGGTAATTCTCAGAAAACATCGACAATGCAGCGGAACTAAGCAGATAAATTGAAGTCACATAATTTATATAGAAATGTATCTCCTTATTGATAATCAAAATGGATTACAAGACTTGCAGCGGAATACAGAGTTTACAACTGTTTACAAGACTTTTGAATAGCCAACTGAATGTATACACTTGCCCTCTAGGCTACAAATGAATATACCGACTTCTTTACAATGAACTTGCCAATATGGCTACAATCTCACTGGTATGACTGAGTTCCCATGTTCCATACATTATGTCCCGTATAGCAGAAGACATCGTCTTGCAAGAGGAGCTTCTGCACACCCATCCGATTCATCGATGCCAAGCACTGATTCACAGGATTCCCCCCAAGCAAACACCTGTAATATTGCCCACAACGTGGGTCAGTACATCATCAATGTACTGGCGAGCGGTGCTGGCCCAACTCACCTAAAAAGACAGCACTAAGTAATCATGTTATAGCACATTATTAACAGTGGTCTTTCTCGTTGCCTTAGGGTCAATTTTATGTTATAGCCGACAAGAAGTAAAGCATGCAAATCTTATAGCCAACATAATTTAAAGTATATTGTTATCACCCTTTGGTGATTCTTACCCACGGTCGTGTAGCCATCCCTGTACAATTATAATACTTACTCTGCCTGCACAAGACATTGTTAGGAACAATATCATGATTCAATATGAATATCACCGTTCGGGTGATTCTTACCAACAGCCGATATCCTTCCCTGTATTTGAGTAATAACTTACTCTGCCTGCATAAGACATCATTAGCACCTGACCTATCTATATGAAGGTCACTGGCGACACGCCATCCTGGACCGTCTTACAGGTATACAGCGCCCTTGCCAGTGCAGGTAGCTAGCCCCACTGCAAGTCCTGTATACCGTGCTACTACTTCAGCACTGCCACTACTTCGGCATTGGTTTCCCCTAGGACGAACCGGGTTCCATGGCCCAGGAATACCGTTCGAGAAACCACCTTGTCGACAAGTTGTCCATGACCATGCAACTATATGCAACTTATCTAAGAAGAAAACATATAATGCATGATAAGGAAAACTAAGCAAAACCATCATTCTCATTCGTATTACCATCTTGCCATCTAGCCATCTTGCCTTGAGCTAATGCTCACATTATCATCTGCCTAATCCAGGGTCTTGGCGTAATCAACATTCTACATCGGCGACAGGATAATAGAATGTTGTTACCCAATGCCTTGCCACATCTTTGATACCAACATCTTTCCAACCAAACTCAGTGTACTCACCGCCCAATTCTTGGGACTTAGCATCTGTTTAGCATTCTTTCATTCGAATGCAATTCAAGCATACTCACTACCCAGTACTTGGGTCTTAACATCTGTTTTGCCATCTATTCATTGAGCCAAAGCTCGATATACTCACCTGCCCAAGTATTTGGGACTTTGCCTTCACCTGTCATGCAATTCATCGTAACAGCGTACAAGCATACAATTCACTTAGCCACAACAGTTTACGTTCATGTGATTATTATCTTTCATTATCTTCCCAAATTCTATGCAAGGTGTTATTGAGCAATTCAACAAGAAACATAGCATACTATCCTTATTTTAAGCGTGAAGCTAAAGGATATTTGAAGGGTTCAACACTACTCACATTCATAGGACGATTCCCGCCACGATCGCATAATCTTCCAAGCGATCCTTCGCATAATCCCAAGTCCAACAAGGCTTCATCGAACCAACCATCCATCATAAGGCATCTTACGGGTCGGGGCACTACAATATATACCACCCAGAAAAAGTTTCGTCCTCGAAACTTAAAACAAAACTCATCCCCAAAACTCCAACCAACTTTTCATGAAACTTCTCAATGATCAACTTGCACCATCAAATATTTCTTCGCAATCTCTCGATTGATTTCAAGTAATGTACCGTCTCGTTACAGCATCCCAATTAATTCAACATAGTTTACCATCTTTGATCTTTCTTCCGACACTCATGCAAATCCTTAGCACATGATAATCCTTCCCGTGGCTTCGTTTGAATTCAGCATACCACTTAGTTGGAATCATACACATATTTTAGGCGTCCCCGAAATACATGCACTTCAGCCAAGTTCAGTGATAGAGAAAGCGAACGAGCTACGGTGTACCTTCCTTTTCGAACATCAATAATTCTTTGAGCATCTCGTATAATCCCACTTTGTTTATTCGATACTCCAACCAATTGATAACACAATAGATGTTGCTAATTCAAGTCAAGACATTTTCCTCAAACGATCCAACATTTTCCAAAGTATTCGGACTTAGATATGTCAAGTATTCCTTTCAAGTTCATTGTCATCCATGCCACCAAAGTTGATAAATCCTATAGCAACATTTTATTTCGATACCCCGATTCTCGTCGGTCAAATCTTGTACTTATCATCGTTCGCATCCATACACATTGTTTGCAACTCATAAATTCTCTCGATTCTGATTCATCCATCAAATTGTACTATCGTCCCACTCTAGTAACATTTTCTCATTGTACTCAAATATTTCTTCGTATTGATCAAGCCAACATATTATCCTCTCGCATAGGCAACTATCATATTCCAGCAACATTAATTCTGAGGGTCATTCATATTCACATTCGCCGATCTTGGCTACATGCACTGTCCAATTCCGTTATTACACTTATCCTCAATTCTGATTCGGTCAATGAAATTATTCCAACATTCTCAAAGCACTACCAACAATTTTCGCAGCTCAATATCAATCAACCAATCCAACCAGTTCTAACAATTCCCAACATTTCAACCAAGGCAACTTAATTTCCGAAACCAACATGATCCGTCATCCCATCCAACATTATAACATCAAAATTTCCCAAATATCTATTCAATTCCAAAGCCTACCTTCCAACACATCTTATCCATTCCAACTATACTCACGCAACACCAATAGGGACATCCTACGGTTTTCCAATAGTCAACTTAGCATACAATCAAGTCTCTACGGTCAGCTAATCTAAGCTAAACCAGACATTCAGCTAACCCATATGAGATGAGTAGCTATCAGGGACATACTTATCTCTTATCTTAGAGGCAACCAATTCTCAACATAGGGCAACTCTATGGTCTGACCAACTTAGGGACATGGGACGCCACCCCAATCTTATGAACTTATACCCAACACGGACAACTGAAGAACATAGCCAACCAATCTGAGACTAAATCAAGCAACCAACAATCTAGGCAACAAACCGACACTCTAAGCAACCAGCCAACAATCTAGGCAACCAACCGACAATCTAGGCAACTAGCCAACAATCTAGGCAACCAACCGACAATCTAGGGTCAAGTCTTTCTACCCGTACTCATACTCGAGTCATACCCAACGAAGTCTCATTCTAGACTTACCCGCAACCGACCAAATCTATCCGACAATTCTATCCAACAATCTATGGGTCAATCTCGAAGCTATCATATAAAACTCCTCAATAGAATATTCAACTTTCAATTTCCATCAGCATAGACATAGCATATGTTCGATCCAACTTTTATCCTCATATCGTACTCAAATTGTCTATTCAATCGGGTCAACTATTCTGAATCATCATCCGACATTGTTATCTCAATAGTTTATCACTTATGATCTCTTCCTACGGTCTCTTCGCGACATAATCGTTTCCCACATTCTTAGATCATCGATACGGTCCGTACTCTTTTAACCAACAAAAAATCAGGCAACTATAATCATATTTCTTCCGAGGCATCATTTATAAATTTTCTAACACCAACACGGACATCTCTTAGCAATTCACGTTAACCATCAATATTAGTTTTGTATCATCTCCTTCTGATTCCATAAGAAGATTTACTATTCATGCACCAATCCAATCTCTATAGCACCAATCATCTCGCATCATATATCGGTCATCTTAGTGGACATGACATAACTCATCGGCTAAGTCATAATCCAACAATCCTATATTCCACCCAACTTGTTATTCATGTGACAACATCATCTACCGACAGGGTCTATTACATATCGCTGCACCTCGATACTTATTTGTGTTCCAGCCATTCGACTCTCGTAAGGAACATCCACTCTTTCGTACATCAAGGGACAAGTACCCATTCTCTATGCCTCAAAATAGTCAAGGGTCATAACTTGTTAATTCGGGACGTCAATTTCCTTCAAGCACACTGCACCACGTGCTAAGATCATCCATTCTTCAAGTCCATTCTCTAACTTTTCGGTCGTCGATGCAACTCTCTGCATCTTCTAAATCATTCGTAACATCCCGATAAGCGTCTAACATTACCATCAGTTCTATCGATATCCACATACAATTTCTTTAACTCAATTCCAACATTGTTCAATATTCGGTCCATAGTTATTCCTGCAAAATCATTCGATAGCAACACCACACTATCGTTACCAAGCCTACAATCCTTCTACCCAACTGATTCAAGTACTCGCCTGAATCTAAAATTCTTTTCTTTCCCAACCAAGGCATCATTTCATATTCTCAATTCTCTTATTACCCAACATAATGCTAACCGACAAGGTCTAGCGATGGTTCATCTGAACACATCAAAATCTCACAATGGTCATCCAACTTAACAATCAAGGAACACGCCTAGCCAACATGTATCAATCGTAAGCTCAGCTACGATTCGATACCACCCACTACCTTATAGGTAAACCAAACACAAAATCATAGACACATCAAGGGTCAAGGGACATCTTATCACGACAAGGGTATATGTAATATACCACCCAAAGCTCAAGCCATTCCAAATACAATATTCCTTCGCATCAAACCAATGTCCAACATGGACTATCCATCCTGCAGTGGTTATGCTGACCACAAATATCGACTCAAGATTCTGTCGATTCCCATTCACTGAAATCCATGCATATTCTGTTCCAACATACCATGCCATCACCCACTGTCGATTGTTGCATAACAATCGATTCAAAGAATCCCACACATAAGACATCTAGCATACATCACAAACTTACGCATCGCATCATTGTTATTCTTTTTGGTATCTTTTAGAAATTCAACAAAGCACACATATCACAGCCCACATATTTAGACTTATTGTATGGAACACCCAGTGAGAGGTTAGAATGATCAACGAACTTTTAGTCAAGGGAACAACACAGAATAGTTTGGAAGCAACACAGAACAATCGCAGAAGCACTATGAATCATCATAGAGGCAACGTTGATTTCATCGCGGAAGCAAGTTTGAGTATTCGCGGAAGCAACTTTGATTCACCGCGGAAGCAACTTTTGAATAATCGCGGAAGCAATCTTTGAATCATCGCGGAAGCAGCTTAGAATCATCTTAGTAGCAACGTTGATTCGAAACAAATCGAATAGGAATCCAAGGACGTAAAGCCGTGCTCTGATACCATTATGTCACGCCCCGATCCCGGAGGATCGAAAACTAGCCACTGGACGTGATGCCGTACAAGTCTAGATTGCACTTGTACAAGGCAAAACCATTACAGTTCCTGGTAATTCTCAGAAAACATCGACAATGCAGCGGAACTAAGCAGATAAATTGAAGTCACACAATTTATATAGAAATGTATCTCTTTATTGATAATCAAAATGGATTACAAGACTTGCAGCGGAATACAGAGTTTACAACTGTTTACAAGACTTTTGAATAGCCAACTGAATGTATACACTTGCCCTCTAGGCTACAAATGAATATACCGACTTCTTTACAATGAACTTGCCAATATGGCTACAATCTCACTGGTATGACTGAGTTCCCATGTTCTATACATTATGTCCCGTATAGCAGAAGACATCGTCTTGCAAGAGGAGCTTCTGCACACCCATCCGATTCATCGATGCCAAGCACTGATTCACAGGATTCTCCCCAAGCAAACACCTGTAATATTGCCCACAACGTGGGTCAGTACATCATCAATGTACTGGCGAGCGGTGCTGGCCCAACTCACCTAAAAAGACAGCACTAAGTAATCATGTTATAGCACATTATTAACAGTGGTCTTTCTCGTTGCCTTAGGGTCAATTTTATGTTATAGCCGACAAGAAGTAAAGCATGCAAATCTTATAGCCAATATAATTTAAAGTATATTGTTATCACCCTTTGGTGATTCTTACCCACGGTCGTGTAGCCATCCCTGTACAATTATAATACTTACTCTGCCTGCACAAGACATTGTTAGGAACAATATCATGATTCAATATGAATATCACCGTTCGGGTGATTCTTACCAACAGCCGATATCCTTTCCTGTATTTGAGTAATAACTTACTCTGCCTGCATAAGACATCATTAGCACCTGACCTATCTATATGAAGGTCACTGGCGACACGCCATCCTGGACCGTCTTACAGGTATACAGCGCCCTTGCCAGTGCAGGTAGCTAGCCCCACTGCAAGTCCTGTATACCGTGCTACTACTTCAGCACTGCCACTACTTCGGCATTGGTTTCCCCTAGGACGAACCGGGTTCCATGGCCCAGGAATACCGTTCGAGAAACCACCTTGTCGACAAGTTGTCCATGACCATGCAACTATATGCAACTTATCTAAGAAGAAAACATATAATACATGATAAGGAAAACTAAGCAAAACCATCATTCTCATTCGTATTACCATCTTGCCATCTAGCCATCTTGCCTTGAGCTAATGCTCACATTATCATCTGCCTAATCCAGGGTCTTGGCGTAATCAACATTCTACATCGGCGACAGGATAATAGAATATTGTTACCCAATGCCTTGCCACATCTTTGATACCAACATCTTTCCAACCAAACTCAGTGTACTCACCGCCCAATTCTTGGGACTTAGCATCTGTTTAGCATTCTTTCATTCGAATGCAATTCAAGCATACTTACTACCCAGTACTTGGGTCTTAACATCTGTTTTGCCATCTATTCATTGAGCCAAAGCTCGATATACTCACCTGCCCAAGTATTTGGGACTTTGCCTTCACCTGTCATACAATTCATCGCAACAGCGTACAAGCATACAATTCACTTAGCCACAACAGTTTACGTTCATGTGATTATTATCTTTCATTATCTTCCCAAATTCTATGCAAGGTGTTATTGAGCAATTCAACAAGAAACATAGCATACTATCCTTATTTTAAGCGTGAAGCTAAAGGATCTTTGAAGGGTTCAACACTACTCACATTCATAGGACGATTCCCGCCACGATCGCATAATCTTCCAAGCGATCCTTCGCATAATCCCAAGTCCAACAAGGCTTCATCGAACCAACCATCCATCATAAGGCATCTTACGGGTCGGGGCACTATATTATGTACACATACAAGGCCCCTGTACTTCGTATGTATACAGCTGGCATGTCTACGTACTTAGTCCTACGTATTTTAGGACTGGGGCGTTACAGCCCGCAGCTGGTGGGCGATGTAAGTAGTTGGATTGGCGACGCCTGTCTTATGGGCGGTATTCAGCGACAAGTTCCAGACGAAGTACTTTAATGCAGTAGCTTGGTATGATCTGCAGACCAGATTCAGCAATCTCAAGCAGATGAGCAGGACGGTCGACGGTTATGCGGCCGAGTTTTCAAGACTAAGTCGGTTTGCTCCCACCTTGGTGGCGACCGAATTGGACCGAGCCCAGCGGTTCCAGCAGGGACTCCGCCTAGAGATTATTCTAGCTGTGGAGCAGTTCGAGCACCAGACATTTGATGCTGTCTTGCGAGCAGCGAAGTGGCATGAGTATACCTCCTAGAGGATAATAGATCGAACTGGAGGACATAAGAGGTCTTATGGACAGTTGTCCCAGTCATCAACACCAGCCCCGGCAGCTAGGGCTTTGACCATTAGATCTCCTAGGAGGGCGACCACAGTTTCGTCGGTTCAGCACTCGACACCGATGTTCCCTCAGAAGCAGAAGCAGTCTTCCGCGATGGGCTACACTCAATATGGGAAGCCACGACACGTAGTCTCCGAGTGTCGCAGAGCATAGGGGTTGTGCTTAGCTTGTGGGGCACCGGATCACATGATAGGGTCTTGCCCGTATAGAGCCAGTTCCTCTTCATCAACCCTAACCAGTCCATCGGTTAGGGGACCAGCACCAGTGCAGCAGCAGTACTAGCCTTCGAGGCCATTGTCGCCTTAGGCTCAAGCTTTCCAGCAGCAGAGGCCGCAACAGTATACTCAAGCCCAAGCTCAGATTCAGAACAGACAGAGAGGTCACCAGTAGAGGGAATCAGCACCGAGAGGACAAGGTCAAGCTATGGCTCTGACTGTGGCAGAAGAATTGGCATCAGGTGAGGTGGTGGCAGGTACCATTCTCGTCAACTCTTTTCCAGCATCAATATTATTTGATTCAGGTACATCACATTCATTTATGTCTGCACGATTCGCTACACGGATAGGACTGGAGCCCGAGTCATTGTCAGTAAGGCTCAATATACTTACTGGTGATGGTCTTGTGGGAGTAGATAGAGTCTTTTTCTCATGTCGAATCGTAGTTAGCGGTATAGAGTTTTCTGCTAGGTTGATAGAATTTTCGATGGCCGACTATGATGTGGTCCTAAGGATGGATTGGTTGAAGGATCAATACGCAAGAATAGACTGCCATATTGGCATGATTATTTTTGGTATTCCAGGCAAACCAGAGTTTTTGTTTTCCAGAGGCGAAGTAGAACCTTCTCCACCAGTATTGCAGATGGCAGTAGCAGAGGCAGTTCAGTTCCCCAGAGTCGTTGAAGAGTTTTCTGATATTTTTTCCGAAGAGCTTCCAGGTATGCCCCCGGAGAGAGAGATAGAGTTCACTATCAACTTGATTCCAGGGACTGTACCAGTGTCAGAGAGAGTCTACAGGATGGCACCTTCAAAATTGGAGATCTTGTACAAGATGATTGAAGAACTCAGAACCAAGGGATTTATTCGTGCTAGTGGATCACCATGGGGAGCCCCGATGCTTCTTGTGAAAAAGAAGGATAGTATGTCAAGATTATGTGTTGATTATCGTACCTTGAATTCTGTAACAATAAAGAACATATATCCCCTACCAAGGATAGATGATTTATTTGATGAACTCAGTGGGGCAGCAGTATTCTCGAAGATTGACTTGTGGTCGGGGTACCATCAGATCAGAGTCAGAGAGCAAGACATCCCAAAGATAGCGTTCAGATCAAGATATGGACATTGAGAGTTCCTTGTTATGCCATTCGGAGCGACCAATGCGCCAGCCGTATTCATAGACCTCATGAATCGTATCTTCATGCCCTATTTGGACCAGTTCGTGATAGTGTTTATAGACGACATCTTAGTCTATAGCAAGAGTGAGGCAGGGCATGAGCAGCATCTTCGTGTAGTTCTTCAGATTCTCAGAGAGCACCAGTTGTATGCGAAGTTTAGTAAGTACGAATTTTGGTTTGATCGCATTTCGTACTTAGGTAACATCATCACCCGAGGTGGAGTGGAAGTGGACCCCCAGAAGATAGTTGCCATAGAGACATGGTCAGTTCCCAGTACCGTCTCAGAAGTTCGGAGTTTCCTAGGATTGGCTGGCTATTATCGGCGGTTTGTGTCAGACTTTGCTCGGATTTTGGCACTATTGACGTAGTTGACCCGCAAGGATGTGCAGTTTGTTTGGACAGTAGAGTGTCAGAGTTCATTCGAGAAGTTGAAGCGAAGATTGATGACGGCTCCCATTCTCACGCTTCCAGATGGGACTGGAGGATTTTCAGTTTATTGTGATGCTTCTGGCAGAGGATTGGGATGTATCTTAATGCAGCATGGTAAGGTAGTAGCTTATGCGTTACGTCAGCTTCGTGATCATGAGAGGAATTACCCAACCCATGACTTAGAGTTAGCAATGGTAGTTTTCGCACTTAAGTTGTGGAGGCATTATTTGTTTGGAGATCGGGTGGAGATTTTCACCGACCACAAGAGTCTTAAGTATGTGTTTACTCAGAAAGATATTAACATGCGTCAGAGGAGATGACTAGAGCTACTTGTGGATTATGACATCAACTTGCAATATCATCCTGGGAAGGCCAACGTAGTTGCAGATGCGTTGAGTAGAAGAGCAGGAGCTTATTTTCTAACAACACAGCCAGAGTTATTAGCAGATCTTCAGAAGATGGGAATAGAAATAGTTCTTCCTACCAATGTGGCATTGATGGCCAGCATACAAGTTCAGTCCAGCATAGTTGAGAGGATCAAGTTAGCTCAGTCAACAGATTCTAAGCTTCAGCGGCTCAGAGCAGAGTGTGAAGCGGGACGAAGACCAGAATTATGTATTCACGAAGATGGTACACTCCGTCATGGGAGGCGTCTTTGTGTACCCAGTAGTAATATCAGACAAGAGATCATGGCAGAGGCTCACAGTTCTCAGTATTCAATTCATCCCAGTAGCACGAAGATGTACCGAAACATCCGTCAACATTTCTGGTAGAATGACATGAAGAGGGAGATAGCCCGGTTTGTCTCCCGATGTTTAGTTTGCCAACAAGTTAAGACTGAACATCAGAGACCAGTTGGACTTCTTCAACCTTTACCGATCCCAGAATGGAAATGAGAGCACATTACCATAGATTTTGTAACTGGATTACCTAAATCTCCAACTGGGAGAGATGCTATCTGGGTTATAGTTGACCGGCTCACGAAGGTAGCTTATTTTATCCCTTTCAGAATTGGCCAGTCAATGGATCAGCTAGCAGAGATGTACCTCAGAAAGATTATCAGATTGCATGGAGTGCCAGTTAGTATCATATCAGACAAAGATTCAAGATTTATATCACACTTTTGGCAGAGTCTTTAAGAGAGTTTGGGGACTCGTCTCAAGTTCAGTTCAGCATATCATCCGCAGACAGATGGTCAGTCAGAACGCATGATTCAGACTCTCAAAGATATGTTACGATCATGTACACTCGACTTCGGTGGTTCATAGGAAGATCACCTTCATCTCGTAGAGTTCTCCTATAATAACAGTTTCCAGGCAAGTATCCAGATGGCACCCTTTGAGGCCCTGTTTGGCAGAAAGTGCAGATCACCTTTAGCTTAGGATGATGTCAGTGAGAGACAGATGCTTGGTCCAGAGATGGTTACGCAGACAATCGGGGTGGTCAAACAAGTCAGAGATCATCTTTGAGTTGCCCAAGATCGCCAGCGTCATTGGGCCGATTCTTATCGGCGTCCCCTTGAGTTTTTATTCGGCGACCACGTGTTCCTTAGGATATCGCCTACCCGTGGCGTTATTCGATTCGGCGTACGGGGGAAGCTTAGTCCTAGGTACATAGGGCCGTTTGACATCCTCGAGCGAGTAGGTGATGTGTCATATCGTCTCGCTCTTCCATCGTCGTTACGTGAGGTACATGACGTATTCCATGTATCCCAATTGCAATGGTATATCCCGGATTCGAGCCATATCCTTGATCATTCGAAATTGGTTGTTGGTACCAACCTTTCGTATGAGGAAAGGCCCGTATCCATATTGGACCGAAGAGAGAAGGCACTCAAGAACAAGACTATTAAGTTAGTCCGTGTTGTTTGGGGTCATCACTCTTTGGATGAGTCAACATGGGAGCGTGAGGATGATATCCGATCGCGATATCCACACCTGTTTGACTCATGAGGTATAATGCCTTCCTTATGCCTTATGCTCTTAACTCCTTGCTTGCATGATTGATTGATTGATTAATCGCTAGTCATAGATTGCCTGTGGTTAGTGTAGCTTTTTCCGACATCTCTAGCCTCTTGATTAAATTCTGAGGATAAAATTCTTTTAAGGTGGGTAGAGTTGTCATTTCCGTTTTCCGTTATACGTATTTTCATTATACGTGTACGGATTTCTGACATTTGTCAGGTGGATCGTAGTTAGACTTGTCTTACTTAGCCTAGTCTTGGTTTAAACTTGACTTGGTTTATTTTGGGTTGGTTCAACATGTTGGCTTGGTTTGAGATGGTTTGGGCTTAATATATAAGTCGACCCCTCTCTCTCTCCTCCATTTATTTCTCATAACTTCTTCTTCTTCTTCTCCATTACTCCTCCCACCTACCAAGCCTAGGCAAGTGCAATCTTGCTTCATGATGGATCCCCTATTTTATTTTTCCATTCTCTTCTCCACTTGATTCTAAGCCTCTTTAGAACTTGGCATTTTCGGTTTTGATGGGTAGATTTTTGTAGATTTAAGTTTTGGTCTTTTCTTATTTTTTTTGGTTTTGATCTATTAAATCTTGGTATTTCCTAAAATCAGTCGTCCCAGGCTGTAAGAAATCTCGTTCTATGCAGTTTAGACCCTTGGAAGTCTCAATTCGGACTTATTTTGAGCAAGTTATGGCATTTTGAAGTTTTTGGATTCTTCTTTGCTGTTTTAGGGAAGAAGAACAGTGCCAGGCGCAACCTCCCCGCACACGCTTCTTAGCGTGGCACAATCTACCCTGCGCGCTTCTTAGCGCGGCGCAACCTGCCCTGTGCGCGCTTCTTAGAGCAGCACAACCTGACCCAGCGCGCACTTCTTAGCACGGCGCAACTTGAGTCAGGCGCAACCCGACCTCGCGCAGCTCAGTCTGGCACAATCTAGCCCAGCGCCCCCTTGGGCCCTGGCGCAACCTGACCTAGCGTACCCCAGTCAGGCGCAACCTGACCTGGCGCACCCCAGTCAGGCGCAACCCGACCACGCGCAGCTCAGTCTGGCGTAATCTAGCCCAGCGCCTCCTTGGGCCCGGGAGCAACCTGACCTGGCGCACCCCAGTCAGGCACAACATGACCTTGCGCACCCCAGTCCGGCGCAACCTAGCCTCACGCAGCCTAGTGCCTGGCGCAACCTGACTTGGCCCGACCTGTTCTGGCGCAATCCAGCCTATCTTGACCCGACTTGCCTTGGCGCAACTTGACCTGACTTGGCACAGCCTGTTACCCTGGCGCAACTTGGCTAATGCCACTTATTGGCCATGGTACCCGTTGCCCCTTGTATGATCTGTCATTTAATTATTGGTTTTATGTTAATTTCTTATCTTTTGTACTTGACCTATTTGTGACGACCCGACTCGATAACTTGTTGAGCATAACATGACTTGCCAGTATTGATGTTGACATGAACACGACATGAAAATCTGGATAGTGGCCCGTCGAGGCGCACTCTTGACATGCACTCTTGACATAATAAGTAAACTTGATATGGCATGTATAATCTTGATAGTGGCCCATCGAGACGTACTCCTGACAAGTAACAAGCAACCTGGCATGACGTGATAGTCTTGAACGCTGTTGCGACAGCTACCCTGACTTGCTAAGTAACTCTTGTCTTGACACCGTGGTTGATTTTCTTGATTGTGCCTGTATAAGCTACATGTCTCATCTTGCATCATGTCTAGGACATGAATTCCTGATTTTCCACGGTCAGGGATTCATACTGAATCTGATAAGTTAATAACTAGATTGATCAAGTAGTTCATATAGAGAGATGTTTCCAGTTACAGGCGATCCCGTTATCCCGTCCACACTCGAGAGACTTGTAGCCTGCCGTCGAGTAGGGCACATTTCTAGCCCACTGTCATATGGGGCACTTCATGAAACAAGTTCTATGCACATTGTCATGTGTTGCACTCCAAGCCACCTAATAATTCTTGATAACTCTTAAATGAACCTCGTCTGGATAACCTGGATAGGTGTAGGGCTTGTGACTGCGGAAATATCTCATTGCATCTTGCTAGTAACTAGGCTTGTGATAACCCTAGTTAGTTAAGTATCAAGCCGTACTCTTTGCTTGGCCGTGAACGATGGATGTAGTCCAGTCTAGTCTTGTCTAATCGATGCCAGTTTATGATTACTTCAGCACATGCTTGCTTATGCTTTACTCTTGTCGATAATTGGTTAGAGGCTAAGTCCTGTTCAGGCGAAGGGTTACAACCCCGGTCCTTGTTTGGTTTACGGGTTGTAACTTGGTTACCAGAATAGTTTATTGGTTATCTTATCGTTTATCACCCTACTTTCATATTTCCGGTTTTCTTGTTATTATTATGCTTGTGTTCTAACTTGCTGGTTTTAATTCCTAAGTGAAGCCTCCCTTGTGGCACTTGCTCTTTCTGGGGTCTGACCCAGCTAGTTTTGTATGGCCAGATTTTGGAGTAGGACTCGAGGATCCTCCAGCATTCCAGCCAGATGGTGACCACTAGGCGCAACCCTGACAACGAGTGGGTTCTTATTTTGCTCTCCCACTCTCTTGTAAAAATATTCTTTTGAGGCGTTTAGCCACCGAGAAAGTGTTAGTTCATTTGCAACTTTACTTACTGTCTGCCTACGGGCTGTAACATGATTGACAAATCCTAGGGTTGATCATGTATGACTGAAACTCTTGCTAGTCTTCACATTTTGTATGACTAGCTTCATGATCATCTGAATATGTAATGTTTGGGACGCCTTACTTTGTATGTCTGATGATCTAACATCTTGTAACATTTACTTACTTGCTTGAGATTGAGACACTAGACTTGTTCATGACCATAAGAGACTGTTGGCTTGTAGATAAACCCTCATGCATCTAGACAATTGTGACCGTATATCAAGGTAGATTATACCTCAATGTACGTAGCTGGCTGTGTCTGTCCCCCGCTCTCCCGTATTCTGGTTCTGGGCGTGACACCTTATGAGCTCCTTAAGGAGACATCATCAACCCGATGTATCGGAACATGGATTCTATTTATAATCAACAGTCCGTCATACATACAATGTTATTACCCAATTCATAGAGGTTGTTGATCCATAATGAATCTCACTCTTTCATGAGTCAAAGTAATGCACACTGTATATACATGTCTGTTATTACATCCGGATTAAGAGCACAAGCATCCATAATAACAGAGGTGTTTGTTCTCTTATGTAGTTAGTACAAAGAGAACAACCTCAAATGGTCTTGTTCAATACACACAAAGTGTACTAGTATAAACATATAGTCAAGATAGACTAATACCAGATTACACTACAACCTTTTCAATAGATTTTCTAAGTCCATCTAGGTTGTGAACTATTTATATACTCCATAGGGAACTAATAATATGATCTTCTGTGTGACACCACACAATATATTATCTACAATGTAGAATATCAGACATTTGTATTAACACTTGCAACAAATACAATATGCAAACATTTGTCCATATGATTCTCATTCAAAATTTAAGGAAATAAGGTTACTACAAAAGTGATGCTTTTAGTATATAATCCTAACAGTTCACACGTCTACTAAGATATTTTTCCGCCCAGCTAGTACTCATGGAATCAAGTCGCAAGCATAGTAATCATGTAAACGACAGTAAAGAAGTATAATAGATCCATGATACTAATCTCCGTGTGATGAGCGTGTCAACAAGCAGCAAGACATATGTATAAACATGAAACGTAAAAACTATTATGAATCGAAAAGCAATCAGAAAGTGCACTTGCCTGAGGTCATTTGCTGGTGAAACCGATAATGCTATACTACTCAGTGAGCTACGACAGTCAAAGTCGTACAACAGCCTCCGGATGCAGAAACAGACATTACCAACGTTTTTAGAATAGTCAAATTAGCTAGAATTGCCTGTCCATAAGTCCAATTCTGGACACATGAGTAAAACGGTAATTTCGGGCAAAAACGATGTTCGCCGTTGGACCCGCTTTGCACCAAAAAATATGCCAGAGTCAATGGTCTCTAAAGTCGTCAAACTACATGTCTACAGATTCGTTTTGATGATACGAACCCAACTGTATGTCCAAAGTTGGATTCCGGCAGGCCGTGCACAAAATCGCCCGTTGAGTCGGATCGTGGGGCCCGCAAAACGACGATCCGATCAATTGTCTCAGAATCTGACCAAACTTGGTATACATGACCAAAAAAATAATACGGTCATGTTGGCACAAGTTTTATCTCGATCTGACGAACGTGCACAAAGTAATTTAGAAATTTGCACAGAGACCGATACGGTGAATTTCGACGGATACGCATCAAATTCGTCGTGCACACGCAACCAATTTGAATTCCGTCAAAGCCCACACGTCCACGAAGCCATTACGCACCTTTCGTTGCTTTCGATTCACGACCACGTCGCCCGGATTGGCGGAACGCACGTCGTATCGAAGGTTTTCATGTTTTCGGAAAATAGTTTTTGTTGGTTTTTTCTAAATTTTGAGAACTGATCTCTCCGTGCATGGTTAATGAAATATGAATCTATAAGTTAGGTTTGCGTCTCCTATATTTTGTCAATATTTGCCTTCAAATAGATTTGAAATCATGCATGGTTTGGAAGATAATTAAGTGCAAAGTAGGCTAGTTCGACTGTTGTCAGTCCTGTTTTTGGGACAGGTTTTCATCGAACTTGGGTTCGATTTTCCGGACAATATAGATTACCTAAAATCAAACTAATTGATGGAAATCGAGGGTGTATAGATCGGGATCTTACCTGAATAAATAGCTTGTAAAACGATCGAGCATCGAGGGTGAACTTCGGTCACGAAGTTGGGGTCGGCCTGGGTTGTCGCTGCCGTTGCGCGTGGCGCTCACGCGTTTCCGGCCGACTCTGGCCGCGCGCTGCGGCATTGCGGTAGCCGGGTGCGTGTGCAGAGGTTGTGGGGGCGGGGTTGGAGTGTTGGCGAGGTTAGGTTTAGGGTTTCCCTCTCTTTCTCTCGAGCGTATGTATGTACTCTGTTATAAAACAGATTCGGGGGGGGGGGGGAGGAGGTCGGTTTACTGAGTTGGGCTTGGGGGATGCCTGGGCTCGGGCTCGAACTGGGCTGGGCTAGGCTAAGTTTGCTGCTGCTTTTCCTTTTTTATTTCTTATTTGCAATATATATATATATATATATATATATATATATATTATTTTATAAATAAAATATATATATATATATATATATATATATATATATATATATGTTATTTATAAAATAATATATATATATATATATATATATATATATATATATATATATATATATATATATACTCCATCCTCCCAGAGTTGGCCAGTGTTCCTATGCCACCAAGCTTAGGCCGGACCTAGCAACCTCGAAAGGTCTCCACTTCCCTGACGTCCCCCTCCCCGACATCGAGTACTCTCAGGACTCTCCTGTGCCTCTGATCCCCTTCTCAGACTCGGAATTGACCTCTCTGTCATCCTCATTCTCCCACACTTTTATTCTAAAATTTTCTACCGGTTGTCCCAAGCTCTCCCGGGTGCAGGAGACGATCGCCATGTGGAAACTCACAGCGGATTATCGAGTAGCCCCCCTCGATCCTAAGCATATTCTCCTTCACCTCTCTTCCGACTCCGACCACAGGACAGTTTGGGCCAAAGGTACCTGCAAGGTCGACTCACACCAGATGAAAATTATCAAGTGGTCCCCAGGCTTTAGTACCAAAGAAGACTCAGCCCTGGTAGCGGCGTGGGTTACCCTACCTAATTTACCACTCATTTGCTTTGTTCCGGCAGCTCTCAGGCACATTGCCAACTCCTTCGGTAAGTACGTGGCGACAATGCCAGAAACGAGCAACCTTACCAAGGCTCACTACGCCAAAATTTGCGTTGAGCTCGACCTTTCCTCCGATCCTCCCAATTTTATTTCCATCGAGCTCGGCAAATCGATCCACACCCAACAAATCATATATGATAACCATATCATGTATTGCAACCACTGTCATTTGAGAGGTCACCTCCCGAAGCACTGCCACCGTCTTAACCCAGAACTCAAGTAGAAAAAAATTCGAAAAGACAGTGCGCCGACAGAGGAAACTTCTCCCCGGCCACCCATTCTCTCGCTACCAAACTCGCACACCAGATTTGACTCAGATGATGGCAAGTCAGACTACAACGAGAATACCACCAAAGCGATGGTTCCTTTTGACTCCCATCCTCTCAAGCTCTCCAACCAATTTGATGCTCTTGATTCGGGTGAGGACGAAGCCATATTGGAGTCAGCACATCCCCCTCATGATCTTGCCCTCACTATGTTAGCGCCCAACATCCCCATCTCCATGGCGGTAGAGACTTCCACCGGCACTAGTGAGGCTGAGCATCCGCGCACCCTCGAAGACCGAGTTGAAGAAGCTCTTGCTATTCTCGGACTCGAGCAGGTTCGGAGAGGTCTACAGATCCAAGCAGCCGGTTGCTCTCTACAGAACTCCTTCCTTGATATTGAGAGCACCAGCGACTCCCTTGCTATTCCTTCCGAGGACCCCAACCGGGACTCCGCCGGGGAATTAGTCAACTCTGTCGATGACCCGATCCTGGCCACTGACGGGGAACATAACGGCTCTCTATCGGACCGTCACGAGCAACCCCACCGAACCCACCCCTCCCTGACAATAGCAGAAGCATCATCCTCGGGCGGGTCCAAGGTCCTGCTTGGAACCGCAGAGACCACAATCGTCCAAACCAGATCCGCTGCCAAGCGGAACAAAAAAACCTTCACCCCAATCCTTTAATGATTAACATCCTATCCTGGAATTTGCGCGGCCTTGGGAACAAACCTACAATAAGGAGAGTTTCTACGCTGCAGAAAATCCACAAGATAGACATTCTTATTATCCTCGAACCCAAAATCCTCACCAGAAGACTCAAATCCATCCAACTGCAGCTGAACCTTCCTACAGCCATAGCTGGCAGACACGACATTTGGATCCTTGTCACTCAGGACGTCAACATCGGAATCATCCAGGAAACCCGGCAGGCCCTCTCCTGCTGGGTGGAACACCCCATGCTCCCCGAGCGCGTTATTCTTTCGGCGGTTCACGGAAGCTGCGACATCAATGAGCGAAAACAACTGTGGAACGATCTCCTCGACTCTCACCAGCACCACGTCAACTCCCTTTGGCTTTGCATCGGTGACTTCAACGCTATCACCTGCAGGGAAGAGAAAACCGGCGGCCGTCTTCCTCCTTTGCCGGCTATGTAAGACTTCAATAACTTCATCTTCAACGCTCATCTTAACCCCCTCAAGTTTACGGGCAATGCTTTCACCTGGTGTAACATGCAAGAAGGTGACAAGCGCCAATATTTCCGTCTCGACAGAGCTCTTACGAACGACTTTTGGCACGGTATGGGGATCAATACCAAGCTTTCTCATCTCAACTCCTCCGAATCCGACCACGCCCCGCTGCTGGTTGAAATTAAAAATTATTCCAATCCCACCAAAAAGAACTTTCAATTCCTCAATTTCTGGATTGAGCATCCCCATTTTCGAGCATCGTCGCAGCAGCATGGAATAGCGAAGACTCTCCCGACCCCCTTACCCGGGTGAGTAAAAAGCTCAAGGCTACGAGATCAGCCTTGTCCAATTGGAGCAAACTGTCCTATAGGGACATTTTCCAAGCTGTGCGGATTGCTGAAGACGACGTAACCCGTACAGAGACCAGGTTCATCTCGGATCGCTCCCCGGAAGCTAAGATTGCCCTGAACCTTACCAAAGCTATGCTTAAATTCAGGCTCAAAGTGGAGACCGACTTCTGAAAATAGAAAGCGAGATTGAAATGGGATAGCGACGGGGACAATAACTCGAAATACTTTCATGGTTGCGTCAATGGCCGCAGACGGAAGCTTATGATTCACCATACTACGGACGACGATGGGAACATCATCACCGACCAAAAGAGTATCCATGCAGTCGCTACGGAATTCTACTCCAAAGTATTCACCAAAGAGACGGTCCACAAAGACAACGCATTTCTTGATCAAATCCCCTGTCTCATTGATGACACCGACAACGCCCAGCTGGAGCGTCGCCCCTCTGAACAGAAGGTGAAAGACGCGGTGTGGGCTCTAAACAAGCACAGCGCCCTCGGTCCTGACAGATTTTCGGGGGTATTCTTCCGCTCGTGCTGGGACATTATCAAAAAGGACATCACCGAAGCTGCTATTGCCTTCTTCGAAGGAGCCACCTATCCCAAAGCCATCTCCAGCGCCAACCTGATCCTCATTCCGAAAAAAGATAACCCGGAGTCCTTCCGCGACTTTCGGCCTATCAGTCTGTGCACTTTCTCTAACAAGATTATCTCTAAAATCATCGCTACCAGAATGGCGGGCCTTCTCCCCAAGATCATCTCTAACGAGCAAAGCGGATTCGTCCGGGAGAGAAATATCCAAGACAATATCATGCTAGCCCCGGAATTAATCACCTGTATGAAATTTTCTGTCAGAGAAGGCAACATCGCCATCAAGATTGACATGGAAAAAGCTTATGACAGGCTGGACTGGCAATTTATGATCTGGGTCTTCAGGGCATTCGGTTTCTCGAAAACTTGGACCAACACAGTGTGGAGATCCATCAGCAACTCGTGGTTTTCCACTATCATCAATGGCCATGCCGAGGGATTCTTCAAATCCAGCCGCGGGGATAGGCAAGGCGACCCTCTATCATCTACTGTTTTTATTATTGCGGCCGACGCCCTCAGCAGGAACCTCAATAACATGATCAGCGTCCCGCACTTCCAACAATACCACACCGCCAGCGGATGTCCTACCATCACCCATCTGGCCTTTGTCGACGACCTTCTCATCTTTTCTTCTGGGGACGAAGGAGCAGTTCAAGTGGTCCACAATACCCTGCAGCGGTACTCCGCTTGATCAGGACAGAAAATCAACACATCCAAAAGCGTTATCTATGTACACCACAACATCAATACCGAGCATGCTAGCAGAATCTCCAACTTAATATCTTTCTCGGTTGATCACCCCCCATTCAACTATCTCGATTGCCCCTTCGTGTACGGGAAATCCAATGCCAGGATCTTCGAGAAGTTAATCATTAGAATTAGGAACAAAATTGAAGGGTGGCACAATGCCACCTTATCCCCAGGAGGCAAGATGATCCTTATCAAGAATGTGCTCACCTCCATTCCTATCCATACTCTAGCTGCCTGTTCACCGCCATTGAAGGTTCTTTCTACGATCGAGCAGATCTTTTGTAACTTCTTTTGAGAGCATTGCAACGGCCATGATAAGCACCATTGTGCGAGTTGGGACTCAATGGCTCAGCCGGTTGAGGTAGGGGGACTGGGTTTTACCAAACTTACCCACATCGTTCAAGCTTTCTCGATGAAACTGTGGTGGCATCTTCGTACGACCAAGAATTTATGGACCAAATTTATGAAAGCCAGGTATTTCAAGCACATCCACCATTCGGAGGCTACTTCCAATAGTAGATCCTCGGCGGCTTGGCGTCGTATCCTGATCGGGCGCAACCTTGCCGAACAGGCTATCAGGCTTCACCTGGGCAACGACGATTCCAACCCATTCTAGGAGAGATGGATCGGGGATAGCTTGATCTCCAGCACCGCGGAAACCCAGAGAGACTACAGGATCAAGGACTTCTGGAACCACAATACCAACGCCTGGGACTGGGATAAGTTGTATGAATGGGGAGGCAACGATGTGGAGGATAGCGTCCGTCTTAACGGTCTTAGGATCGGTCCCGAGCCAGACGAGTGGAGATGGACGCTAGAGGCTTCCGGTGCATTCTCTGTGAAGTCGGCTAGATCCTCTCTCCTTGGGATGTGCCAGCCTACACAGATCACTGCTCACTATTGGCACACCTGTATCCCGAAGAAGTGGTCCTTCCTCATGTAGAGGGCCATGAGAAAGAAATTGCCCACTGACGATATCCTCAAAACCATCGGGATCAGCTTAGCATCAGCCTGCGATTGCTATTCTGATCACCAGATGGAGACTATTGACCACATCTTTTGTCAAGGAAACCTGCCCAGAGGCATCTGGAGAATCCTTAACCAGCGCTTCTGTATTGAGCCGAGTGACAGACGCTTTCGCGATCTTGCGGCCGAGTGAGGCAGCAACTCTCACGGGCACCAGATCGTCGCAGCGGCCGCCACGTGGGTGATTTGGAAGAATCGCAACAAAGCGAGATACGAAGGCCACAGTTTCCCGGCCATCCAGCTCATTCGGGAAATCTACCGCCAATGCCGCAAACGGAGTACCCTGTGCCCCCACTGTCCGAGCACTTTCTGGGCGCCGCTTCAGAGCCCCCCTGACCGTGGGCGTCGTCGTACCCCACCCCCTGTTTGCTTCTTTTGTTGGTTTACTTGTATAAGCATCCCCTTTTTGTGCCTTGTATACGCTTCAGGCTTCGGCATTTTGAGCCTTGATTAATATATCGTCCGGTTTTCCAAAAAAAAAATTATATATATATATATACATGATGATATATGCGTATAAATTATAAATCACAATATAACAATTAAATATTACCAATATAGTCCTTAATTACAATATTGGAATCTTAATTTATATACTAGGCTATATATAAAATAAAATTAAATTATTATACATATATATATTTATATAAAGCCTAAATTTTATATCAGGAATATACTCATATATATGCACATGTACATACCTATATAGCCTACATAAATCCCAAAATACATGTTTAAGGAAATATTCACTATAATTAATATCAAATAAAACATTATTGATATTTTTATATGGCAATTATTATATATATAAAAACATTTGCTAGACCACTACATAAATTATGAAGTACGCACATTCATACAACACATCTATTGTCGTGAACGTCTTTGGTCGCTCTACAACATTACATGGGCCCGGGTTTGGTTCGGATCCAGTCCTAGCTAGCTTGGTACAACCTGGTCTTCTATACGTCAACAAATTAATTAATAAATAATTAAAACATCTATAGAGGTTAAGTCGCAACTTGGCCTGGTTTTCCTAGTTAGGACATCACTATGGCTAGTCAAAGCACGCCACTGCACTATCCGTGCCATAATTTCTAGTCACCTTGTACTCCAATTCCTAACCATGACTAAAATCATCTACCGTAATAATTAACTAAATAGTTATTTACAAAAATCTAAAAATCACCAATTAAATCAAATAAATAATAAAAATATTTTAAAATTTTCGGGAAGAGGAGTTACAAATCTACCCACCTTAAAAATAATTTTGTCCTCGAAATTCTAATTCATAACTATTCCTTAAAACTCAAAAAGAAAGTCTACCTTAACCTTAATCTCCTTAAATTTTAATTCCTCAAAATAGTTTATATCCTCCTTCTAGCCATTTTGTAACTACATAATCTCTAGGACTTCTACCCACCTTTGGTCACACTACTCCTCAAAACTAAAATCTTATGATCTTCTAACTAGTTTCTAACAATCCTACCAACAGATATCTACTGCATATGGCATCTATAATCCTCTCCTATCTATCAAGCAACCCAAAATCAAGCAACAAATTTACACAATTAGCTAAAAAATATTGATAAATTCTAATAAGCATGACCATTCATCGCTCCGAAATAGGAAGGACGGGAAGATAAGGAAGAATAATCGAGAGCAAATATAAAGTTTCAAGAGCGGTAGAGTATCCAATGATGCAGATAGAAAGAAAGTTTATGAACCATTGACTTATTTGCTAGATTGGGCTACTCTAGTCCAGTCACTTGCTAAATCAAAGAACCCTTCGTTTCTTAGAGGGGCTTGTAATCCGTACAATACAGAAGTTCCGTTCTCGAAGTTTAATCTAAACAAGATTCCATAACAGAACATAATTTGAGAAATGAAGATTGTGATCTTTTTCGTGGTTATTTAAACACACGAGCAAGGGATATAAATGCAATACAAGATCGTATCGTGACTTCCAGGTAGATAGAATAATAGTTACAAATGACTTCACATTCTAAGAGGTGGAGACTACATAATAGGTATAGGGACCTATTTCAAATAGTTCGGTTTTATAGTCCAAATATGGTGGTATACAAGGATGGATTTTACTGGGTCTTAATGGGTTCCCTAATTGGACATCACTCGTTGGTTGGATGAACCTTGGATTTCAATCTATATTGACTGGACAAGATCCCAATGTTAAAACAATTTCTACTAGGTTAGGATAACCTAGAATATGTTTCAACCCAAGTGGTTGAGCTAGTTGCCAGTCAGGTTGGTTAGCTAGGTCTCTAAAGCCCAAAAATGCACCTTCAGTGACTTTTGTTTTTAAGTAGCACATGAGGCCTCAATTGGGTGGCACACTAGTGACATATGCATAGTGGACTTCGAGTAGATCACAACCATATACTGGGTCGAATGAATTGAGTCGAGGATAAGGCTCTAATGGAAGTCGGGAAGTATACTGGTATTATGGTAAAGGTTATAGCTATTCCTTTTGACCTGAAAGTCGTACCACAAAACTAGAGTACAAGGGGACGTGTTTGAGTGGGACATGATATACCTAGATGAAGGTGGACTCGTCTAGATATTGCATATAAAATTTGTTGGAAGGTAACAACTAATATCACGCCCCGAATATTAATGTCACGGTCAGGGACACCAAGGATCTAAATAAAGTGGGTGTTTATAAGGCACAAATTTTTCTATCCTAGTAGGAACCAACTTGTCTGTTCAATCGGTAATACTTAGTAAATCCTAAAATTTAGAGACTAACATCCGATATACTTCAGGAATTTATTTTTCGAATTTAAACCAAGACAAAGTTTACGATGAATGGAGTTAGAGCAATTCAAGTCGTGATCACGGGGTAATAGATACCGTGATACGATAGATATGGATCAAGTTTGAAGATCATTTTCCAATTTCAAATAGACGGAAAGTGATTTCGCAATAGCTTTCATGGCCATAGATGATATGGCGAGCTAAGGGTAACATTCTGGGTATAACCTTGCTCAAATACCGGCATTTGCCTTTCTTCATTAAAAAAAGGAAAAAATACTAAAGAGTTCCAGGGAGAGGGATTCGAAGGCGAATACGGGGTTCCAAAGGGGATCGAATAATTCGTTCAAAGCAGTTGCGGATGAGATCCTAGAGACATCTACATCTCAATCCACGTAGATTAATCAGAGGAAGAGCGAACCGAGTGCACTAAGGTTGATCAGACCGTAATACATCAATTCTGATTAGATAATATGTTAGTAGGCGTCTCTAATAAACATATGTCTTGAATCAAGCTCGATAAAAGAGTAAACTTGCAAAACTAGGCTGTAATAGTAGCATTGGTCAAGATAGTCAAAATACAAGCATGCGAGATTTTTGAAAGGAGGCACAAGTAGTTCGAGTTTTGAGAGAATCAAAACCTTACCTGGTGTTCTTGCTTATACAGTCTTCCTACTATCTTCTTATCCATAAGGCGTTGGTCGACTAATGGGTTGTGGACCTCTAAATTCTATATTCTAGGTAAACCGTTTAGTGTCAGTTAATTACCTCGTCAATAGATCACAAGGACCACGGAATGCTAGGTTGGGAGACATGCTACCCAATTTACAGAACTTATACTAGTATTGGCTTTGGATCTTATGGGACATACAGGGCATTTTCCTATCCTCTATAGTATCCTAAACTTGTAATCACGTCTGAAGTTATTTTACCGAGAATTATGCCTCGCCCGTATACTCTGGCTGTGGTAAACCCTTGGTTCCGTGATTCAGATGTGATATGCTATCAGATACTCTACCTTACATTGACATAAGGTCTAAAGAGGTCAACGAAGACATAGTTTTAGCAATGTTCCATAACCGACGATTCTTTGAAATAATTTCAACTCTATGGGTCGTGCCTCGCCAGTGCACTGCTGGCTGCAGTGAACCCATACTCTCCATTCTCAAGTAATTGGCAACAGTGCGCTGCTGTCTAGCCATCGCAGTCGTTAAAATTATTCCAACTATATTCCTAAGAACTTCAAGTAGCTACTAGAGATTCAAACTAGTTGACTATGATAGAAAGCGTAAACATCTGCCTATAAGTCTCAATCCTTAAAGTAAAAGATTGATCGGGGAGGAAAAAACTGAAGACAAGGGAAGTAAGAACATCCTAATCTTTATTTCATATGTATTTCAAATGGTTGAAGGAAAACTTTGAATCAAATCTACCTCGAGATGCGTATACGAATAACAGAATCAGAAATTATAAACTAATTCCTTACGGCAAAATAGGATTTTAAATAGGCAATTCTAACGATATATATAAGGATTATATCTATAGGACAAAAGAAAATTGAACAGTTTATCAAGATTAGAGCCTTAATTCTAGGAAAGCCTAACTTACCAAGTGAATAGTATATCCACATTGGATCATATCGTCATATCAAAAGTAATAGTGTATCTATAGAGATCTGGCAAGCTATCTAAATTTAATAATTCCTTATCTAATTTGCATGGCCTATCTGACAAACTTAACTATCCAACGGTCAATTTGAACAAGGGACTCCTAGTCCTAGTCATTCTCTTAAATCAATTTAACTCTAAGTTGTGAATGAGCATTTTCTAGTCGCAGGCTCGCAATAGTATGACTAACTTAAGTACCATCATGAGTTCGCATATTTTACGAAAACTGACCTGCATGGGCCACCACAAAAACTTGTCACGACCCGCACCCGCTTTTTCGGATACGAGACGTGTCTAAGCCAGCCTACGTCGCAGAGTCGGCGATAGAACGCTGTCAAGGCCATGATGCTCAAAGTCACATAAAGATAACTTCATTGCTCATTCACATTTCTAAAATTTATTACAACAGTTACAACATTTATATTTAAAGAAGGTACAAAATCTCACAATAATCAGTTACAACAATTTAAGTTATCAAACTAGTTTTTAGGTTCGACCTGCGAGTACACCCATGTCTCCCAATGCTAAAGAAACCGCGATTAACCTGAAAAATGTTGGTTTCCAGTCAGGAATGAAACAAGCACACAAACCGACGGCAATGCAAAAATACAATAAAATTCACAAGTCATAAAAATAACATATGTGAGATGAAGCCAGAAGGTAAACTAGTAACATGTCAAGTCTAGAATAAACTGGAGAGATATAACAGGATATATGGTCTAGAATAAAATATATAAATATGGTAACATGGCAAGTAGTGACGACTGCAAGAAGAGAGACAAAGAAACACTATCTACATGTTTTGAAATATCGAGTTCGACATGTGAACGGCTAAAGGGTAAATACGGTACCCTACACGTGTCGTGTACAACTGCTATCAGTCAAGATCAGACATTTTGGGATGGAATGGGTAGTTCACAAGTCTACTAAGATATTTTCCCGCCCAGCTAGTACTCATGGAATCAAGTCGCAAGCATAGTAATCATGTAAACGACAATCAAGAAGTATAATAGATCCATGATACTAATCTTCATGTGACGAGCGTGTCAACAAGCATCAAGACATATGTATAAACATGAAACGTAAAAACTACTATGAATCGAAAAGCAATCAGAAAGTGCACTTGCCTGAGGTCCTTTGTTGGTGAAACCGATAATACTATACTACTCAGTGAGCCACGACAGTCAAACTCGTACAACGGTCTCCGGATGCTGAAACAGACATTACCAATATTTTTAGAATAGTCAATTTAGCTATAATTGTCTGTCCATAAGTCCAATTCTGGACACAGGGGCTAAACGGTAGTTTCGGGCAAAAGCGATGTCCGCCGTTGGACCCGCTTTGCACTAAAAAGCGTGCTAGAGTCAATGGTCTCTAAAGTCGTCAAACTATATGTCTACGGATTTGTTTTAATGATACGAACCCAACCGTAAGTCCAAAGTTGGATTCCGACAGGTCCTGCACAAAATCCCCCGTTGAGTCGGATCGTTAGACCCGCAAAACGGCGATCCGATCAACTGTCTCAAAATCTGACCAACTTGGCATACATGACCAGAAAAACAATACGGTCCTGTTGGCATAAGTTTTGTCTCGATCTGACGAACGTGCACAAAGTAATTGGGAAATTTGCACAGAGGCCGATTTGGTGAATTTTGACGGATACGTATCAAATTTGTCGCGCACACGCAACCAATTTGAATTTCGTCAAAGCCCACACATCCACGAAGCTATTACGCACCTTTTGATACTTTTGGTTCACGACCACGTCGCCCGGATTGGCGGGACGCACGTCGTATCGAAGGTTTTCATGTTTTCGAAAAATAGTTTTTCATGGTTTTTTTCTAAATTTCGAGAACTGATTTCTCCGTGCATGTTTAATGAAATATGAATCTACAAGTTAGGTTCTCATCTCCTATATATTGTCAATATTTGCCTTCAAATAGATTTTTTGAAATCATGCATGGTTTGGAAGATAATTAAGTGCAAAGTAGGCTAGTTCGACTGTTGTCAGTCCTATTTTTGGGACAAGTTTTCATCGAACTTAGGTTCAATTTTTCGGGCAAAATAGATTACCTAAAATCAAACTAATTGATACAAATTGAGGGTGTATAGATCGGGATCTTTCCTGAATAAATAGCTCGTAAAACGATCGAGCATCGAGGGTGAACTTCAGTCACGAAGTTGGGGTCGGCGTAGGCTGTCGCTGCTGTTGCACGTGGCGCTCGCGCGTTTCTGGCCGACTCTGGTCGCGCGCGGCGACGCTGCGGTGGCTGGGTGTGCACGTACAGGTTGTGGGGGCGGGGTTGGAGTGTTGGCGAGGTTAGGTTGTGGGTTTCCCTCTCTTTCTCTCGAGCATATGTATGTACTCTGTTATAAAACAGAGTCGGGGGGGGGGGGTCGATTTACTGAGTTGGGCTTAGGGGATGCCCGGGCTCGGGCTCGAGCTAGGCTGGGCTAAGTTTGCTGCTGCTTTTCCTTTTTTATTTCTTATATGCAATATATATATATATATTTTTATAATATATATATATATATATATATATATATATATATATATATATATATATGAAAGGACCATGCGGCCAAGGACGGCTCAGAGAGCCCATGCGACTCGGGCGTCCATACGGCTCACGCGTCTATGCGGCTCGGATAGACCCAAAGTCACGTGGCCTTCAACAGCTTCCCTCTTCATCTTTGGCTGCATTTAATGTCTTGACGGCTGACAGCTCTGACATTTGACAGCTCTGACATAAAGGCGCAATAATGACTGACATAAAGATGTGTTTCTGGGGAAGAGGAGAAAATCTTTTCACAGTTGGCTGAATCCACCGAGTCCCGAGGCATGCGGCTGCTGTATTTATGCGGCTACCCACTTTATGCGGCCGCCCTCTTCATACGGCCATCCATCTTCATGCGGCTGCATCCTTTATGCGACCGCCTCCTTCATGCGGCCGTCCCCTTTATGCGGCCATCCATCTTCATGCGGCTGCATCCTTTATGTGGCCGCCCATCAGCATCCGGCTGCCTATCCTCATGCGGCTGCCCATCTTCATGCGGCCGTTCATCCTCATGCCGCCCACTCATATGCGGCTCTGCCAAGATGACCCAATAGAGGAAACGTGGCGCTTGTCATGACGATTGAGACACGTGGCAGTCTTATCTTCCTGGAATTATGAGTGCTAAGAAAACAAAATCAGATTTATTACAATCACCATAATTGCCCAGATCAAGTCAAATCGAGCAAATTGGACACGTGGCAAGCCATCACAAGTCGCGAATATTCATGGCAATCAACATTTATTGCCCACAGTGATTTGATGCAATCTACATTAATTATCTAGATTTGCTACAATCAGAATGAAGGGCCCAGATTAATTGGTCCTTAACCGCCAACATATCAAGGAGGCAATCATTGCAAACCCTAATGATTGCATCCCACTCCTATAAATAGCAAGGTGCCATTCCCTTGCAAAGAGGACTTTTTTTTGGAGAAGAGCACCAGAGCACTTGGAGAGACAAAAGCAAGCACAGAGAGAGTAAGGAGAGCATTTCTTCAACGCCAAACAGATCTTCCCCGGAGCCAAGGCTGCATCCGATCGTCCAAGGAGTAAGGCAGAGCTGCCGTCGTTTTCCCGAGCCTCTACCGTCAACCCCCAGAATCTAAAATAAATAATTGTACTTAGATTGCTGTACCTAGGTTTTCGTCCCTAGGCTTTCTTTGTACAATCGAGTTTGTATTGTGAAGTAAAAGTCCAGTCCTTCGATAATTGTTCTGTTCTTTTATATTTCATGGCAAACACGATGGCGACTCTGCTGGGGACAAACTTTTCTACGGCTGAGGAGTTGGTGACGCAATCGGATGCAGCCAAACTTGGCTCTACACAACAGAAGATGGTCGTCCGCTTCGACCAACAAGCGTTCGAAGAAATGCTCTCCGAAGGAAGCGCTGGCCCGGTCCAGAAGCGAACCCGCACAAAGAAGGCTCGCAGGGAGTGGAGGCCAAAGTCATTCGCTCCTCCCCAAGCTCCGGACGGAGTACTCTCTGCTGCCCAAGACGGCGAAGGCAACTCTCATGCGGCTCCACTTCAAGCCATAGAGGACTCTGCTGTCTCCAAGTTCGGCAGAGAAAAGCACTACGATGCTGGACTTGCAGGGGCAAAGAGTGATTCTATGTGCTCCAGGAAGAAGCCGGCACTAGCCGTAAGACGAAGACTCATGCGGCCAAACTTGCCAGCTGCATGCATGATGACCATGCGACCGAAACTGCCAGCCGAACGCATAGCACTCAGGCGGCCAAGATGTCTAGCCGTATAGAGAAGACCTATGCGGCTGAGACTTCCAGCCGCATGAGGAAAGCCCATGCGGCTACGACTGCCAGCCGCATGAAGACTATTGATTCCATCCGTATGACGCCCGCTCCATGCGGCTCAGTCTTCGATCGCCTCTCCTATGGTCCTGATCTCTCGTACTCCCGAGAAGACATGTCTGACTCTCTCCAGCACCACTTTGACTCTTCCTACTATACGCCTTCAGGCGCCCGAGTGAAGAAGTCAAGGGCAGCACGAGCTCGGCGAGCTCAGTCGACTGTCCCAACCTCTGACCATCCGAGCGCTCCATATATTATTATGCGGGCCTCTGATGGAAAGTTGTACAGAACCACTCGAGTCCAGCCCCCGACGGCAAACGGACAGAGAGGTTCCCAAAAGTCTTCCAAGATCCAGGGAGCGAACATGGTCGTTTCGGACCCATCTGACTTGCGTGAGGCTATCCTCGACAAGCGCAAGGAAAGAGAGGGGGCCTCGGGGTGCAAAGAGTCCTCCCACGGACGTTACTGCACCCAAATCATCGTCAACTGCTGTTGCAACAACGCAACAATACGAGAAGACCGGCAGTCCGTCTTCCAAAGATTACAATAGCCGAGCTCAGAGGATGAGGCGCCACCCGTCGTCTCTTGCAACTCCACTCAGAAAATTCCCGCCGAGGGGAGAGGGAAGAAGATAAACGTTTCCAGCCCGAAGATCTCAACCACTGCGACTAAGAAACTGTCGTCTAAACGGTTATCCACCACCGGAGTTTTCCAAGGTACCCGTTCGAAGACGAAATCTGCTACAGTAGGAGATTCATCATCCACACCACTGGGGGTTACTGAAACTGGGGGTAGCACTCCTCAGAGCATCCACGATAATCCGATGTTCCAAGGAGATGAGCCCGGGGAAACAACTCTCCCATCAGAAACAGCAGATGCCGACGTCCTCGAGGACGTCCACGACTCTCAAGATGAAGCAAACTCTGAAGCTGGGGGTACTATCCCTTCTGAGTCCGAACCAGAGGAGAACATTCCTATATACCCCGACGATTTTTCGGTACAGGGGTATGATTCGGAGGGCACCTCCTCCAACGTTCCTTCCATCTCTCCTCATATTTTTTTTTTTTGACGGTATTCATGACGGACAGCAATCAAGACGGTTCCAGTGATCGCCAACGCATCGACTCTCTGGAGGCCATACTGTACGCCTTGGTCAAGTCTGTAGACGAGATCAAAGCGGCCCTTTCAACTTTGCAAGGAGGGATGCCTGGCCAAACAAGTGCGGGTCCCGTGGTCAATGTGGACTCAAATTCGGCGGTGCCAAACCCGGGCAATAATCCTCCCGAAACGTCGGCTCCCACCGCTGCGGATGAGGCCAGAGAAGCAAGAAAAGAGGTCCAGGAGCTCCGAGCCATGTTCCACGCTCGAGAAAACTCTCAAGACCTCAGAATACGACAACCATACCCTGCTGCATGGAGGGATGTCCCCTTCCCACCAAGATATAAACCATTCAACATCAATCCTTATGATGGCAAGACCTCCGCGAGTCGATACATCACTTACTTCGAAGTCACCACCGACTATCTGCCCCATGACGATGCCATCCTTACGCGATTATTCATCGGGGCATTGGAAGGGGCCGCCTTCGACTGGTATCACAACCTGCCAGATAACTGCATCCACTCCTTCGCCAGCTTCAAGCGCATGTTCTTGGAGAGATTTTATGAAGTAGGACAGGACGTCACAATGTCCACCCTCATGGATGTCGTCCAAGGGGAGAAGGTGCTGACAAGGAATTATATTGAACGATTTCGCCAAACCGTGATGAAATTGCCGTCTGGTAACCCGGATTCCTCCTTGATTAAAATTTGCCAAAAGAGATTACTTCCAACAATCAGTCTCTGGATGGGCGAAAGTCAATTTAAGGATTGGAAGACGTTTATCATCAGTGCCACTAGCGCTGAAGAAAGGTTGAAGAAGGCTCACCAACTGGGATTGTACATCTCGGAGGGAGAGGACAAGGGCAAGCGTCCTAATACCAACAACAACAATGGGGGTAGCTCCACCAACAATCTGGACAACAAGGGCAAGCAGGCTATGGTGGCTGACACATCACAAAAACCTGAGTCAAAACCGACGGACAAATATTGGCCGCAAATGACCTACTCCTTCGAAGACGGCAACGTCAAGCCCATCTTGGACATGCTCATACAAGGAGACAGAATTCATCTCCCTCCACCAAGACGGAAACCTCGGCCGGCAAAAATGGAGAGCCCAAAGTACTGCTATTACCACCGCTACGTCCACCATTCTACACACGACTGCTACCAACTGAAACGATACATCCAACATCTCATCGATTCGAACGCTCTGGCCATTGATTTTGAAGAGGTAACCGTGGCAGCCAATATGGTGTCAGTACAATTTGGCAGCTTTCCTCCAACCGAAGCTCAAGACGGTGTGGTACCCATCCCTCTGGCGACAATGGAGATTGCTAATCTTTCACCTCCTCGGGATCAGGCTGCTGGTCTTGTGTCCTTCACCACATCATGAGGGGAGGTCATGTGGGTCCATCCAGACTTGGTATCTGAAGTGACTCAATCCATACCATCTTTCATTCGTAAGAAGAAGAGTGGAAAAGTCAGATCCTGCCGCACAATCTCGACATATGTCGAAGAAGTCACGGCTGTCGTTACTCGGTCTGGGACACAATCCCAACCTGTGGCTGATAACTCGGCTGAAGATCATCAGCCAGCCACCGCTGACACTCCAGGACCTTCTCAGCCTCCGACGACCGACAAGCCTAGGCCGAAGGAGACTCGCTTTGACAAATCCATCCGAAAAGAGGCACCTCAGGGGCTGGAGAGGTCCTACAACTTCGACATTTTGGCACAATTGGCCAACACACCGGCCAAATTGTCATTATATGAGCCCCTGAGACTCTCAAAGGATGTTCGCGCGGCTTTGAGAAATGCACTCCAAAATGCCGACGCCTATCTGGCTCAGGTCAACCTCACAGGAGAGAGCCCTCCTATAAATCTCTAAGACAGCGCTTGCACAGGAGCGATGCCCAACATTGTCTTCACTCCGCAAGATATGCTCATTAAGACTAACCTGCACGATCGTCCATTATACTACACTGGATACATCGGCGACGTAAAGGTGGATCGGATGCACATTGATCCTAGTTCTTCCATAAGCATCATCTCGAAGGGTCTGTTACATCATCTCCATATTCCTATGCATCGCCTGACGCCAACAAGTACCGCCATCAGCGGTTTCAATTCGGGCAGGAGCTACCCGATCGGAAAGATTCGGTTGAAGTGCCAAATTGGCGATCTCCAGTCAGAAGTAACCTGTTATGTCATAGATGCAGACACTTCCTACAACATCCTCTTGGGGCGCCCTTGGATACACGATTATATGATCGTGCCTTCCACGCTGCACCAGTGCTTCAAGTATGTCGACAAATATGGCTTTGTGAGGATAGAATTTGCCGACATCGATCCCTTCAAAGGGGTCGAATCCTACTACTCAGACTCTTGCCTATACGAGAAGTCGAAGAGGCACCTGGATGAAGATGAACAAGCTCGAACTGAGACGGCCTCAGGATCAGAAGAACCTCTGACGATCTACCTTCAAGCTCACAAACCTGGCAAGTTCGCACCCCTTACGGCCGCTCTGCGTAAGGACGCAATCAGCCTCTCGGCACAAGAAGGGCAAATGATAATCCGGCTGCCAAGGTCCGGCCAAGCGCCGAGACCCACAACGGAGTCACTGACAATCAGACTACCGAGAGTCAGCTAGCCACAAATAGAAAAGCTCAATCCCTCTGACAAGCCAATGACGATACGCCTTCCCAAGAAGAATCATCACCCCGATGCAAAGTCTGGGGCTTCTAGCGAGCCAACAACTCCCCGCCCAGCATCGAGCACCAAACTGGGGGTCGTTAGTTTGCCAACAACTCCACGCTCGGCTCCACCAGCAGAACCCCTGACGATCAAGCTGCCCAGGTTATCCTCTCAGTCTTTATTTATACAGGGGGTGGCCGAAGAAGAACCGGAACTAGTCAAGTATGTGGCTGCTCACACTGATGTTCCATCTGCAGATGATGTAATTCCGCTAGAAAAGATACCTTACTTCTTCAATAAAGGGCTATCTTTGAACTACCTTGAGCTTAATAAGCTTTGTACAATGTATGCTATGGAACACGGTATAGGCACTCACCTACACACACAGGTGACGAATGTTTACACCGCAAACCAGCTTATTCCAGTGGAAAACGCTTACCGCATAATCAAGGAAGGGGACCATCCAATCATCTTCGGCCAGAAGGGCGAACCACAGCCCTTCACCATAGAGAAGGTTGATCTCGAATCAGACGCCGGGAGACTGCCTCTTTATCTGTATAGCCCCCAATCCAAATATCTCATGCAAAAACAGGAGTATGATCTGGAGACTACGCCAGGCTTGAACTACGGCACTGGTCGACGATTACCTTTAAAGCTGCCAGTCCCGGCTGGGAAATCATGAGACTACTACAACAAAACCAGATGTAGGCTAGGTTATGTCACACCCGCGACAACCCCTGAAAGCTCAGACGAGGAATGCGATTGTCATTCACACTCAACCGGATCACCCACTTCCGATTCAGATGTTAGCATTGGGGACATGCTCAGGCAAGTCTGGTCCGTCAATATGGTATTCGCCGACGCTTACGAAGAAGATGAAAACATTTCTGAAATCCTTGAGTTAGAGCCGTGGGCCGAACAGCTGGATGCACAATGGAAAAAGTGGTTCGAACAGAGAGAACCACCTACTGAAGATGAGGTTATACAGGTCGACCTTGGCAGCGAATCTTCTCCAAAACCAATCTTCGTCAGTAAAAGCCTGATAGACGAAGAGCGAGAATCGCTACTAGAACTTGTCAAAGAATATATCGATGTGTTCGCCTGGAGCTATGAAGACATGCCATGACTAAACCCCGAGGTTGCCCTTCACAAGCTCAACATTCGGCCAGATACAAAGCCGGTCAAACAACAACAGCGACGCTTCCGCCCGGGCATCATAGATGCGATCGAAGCCGAAGTCAACAAACTGATAGCCAGCGGCTTCATTCATGAGGAACAACATCCAGACTGGGTCGCCAACATAGTTTCGGTCCTCAAGAAGAATGGGAAGATTCGAATCTGCATCGACTTCCGCAATCTGAACGAGACATGTCCCAAAGATGAATTCCCCCTCCCTATCACAGACATCATGATCGATAACACATGCGACTTCGAACGCATGTCATTCATGGATGGCTTCTCGGGGTACAACCAAATCAAAATGTCTCCTGACGACGAAAAGCATACATCATTCCGAACACCGATTGGCACATACTGCTACACAGTCATGCCTTTCGGTTTAAAGAATGCTGGCGCCACATATCAAAGAGCCATGAGTATCATCTTCAGAGACCACTTGCACAAGACTGTGGAATGCTACGTCGATGACATCACCGTCAAGAGTCACTATAAGGGAGACCATTTGCAGGATCTGAGGATGGTATTCAACCTGATGCGAGCGCACAACCTGAAGATGAATCCCATAAAATCCTTCTTGGGCGTATCCAGCAGAAAATTCCTAGGTTTTATTATTACTGTCCAGGAAATTCATGTAGATCCAGAGAAGACGAAGGCAATTATGGAGATGGGTCCCCCGAGAAATCTCCGCAAACTCAGAGGCCTTCAAGGGAGGCTAGCTTACATCAGAAGGTTCATTTCTAACCTCTCCGGGTGATATCGGCCATTCACCCATCTCATGAAGAAAGGCGTCTCGTTCGTATGGGATGAAGAATACCAACGTGCCTTCGACAGCATCAAAGAGTACTTGTCGAACCCACCAGTCCTGGTGGCCCCTGTTGCTGGAAAATTATTCCTGCTATATGTACGAGCAATGGAGCATTCCCTCGACGCTCTGCTGGCACAAAACAACGATACGGGCCATGAACAAGCTATATATTACCTCAGCCGAATGATGATTAGGCCAGAGCACCGATACACCAACGTGGAGAAGGAATACCTTGCCCTGGTGTTCGCCATTCAAAAGACGCGGCACTATGTCACAGGACAAACCATACATGTGATCTCATGAGTCAACCCTCTCAGGGTCCTCATGACTAAACCAGGGGCACTCAGCACCCGCCTCTCCACATGGGCAATATTGCTGTCCCCCTATCATATGATCTTCGTCCCGAAAAAGGCTGTTAAAGGTCAAGCTCTGGCAGACTTTTTAGCAGCCCACCCAGGCTCGGAGTCGTCCAGAATATATGAAGGAATCCCAGATGAGGTCGCCGACTCGCATGCAACCTCTCACGATGATATATGGCGAATGTTCTTCGACGGCGCCTCAAGGACCGGACCTAAGGGCAACATCGTCGTCGGAGTCGAGGTGGTGCTGGTTTCTCCTTTCGGGTTGGTGATCAATTGTGCTTACTCCCTCACAGAGCCCTGCTCTAACAATGTGGCCGAGTACAACGCCTTGGTCATTGGCCTCCAACTTGCAAGAGAGCTGGGGGTAGAATATCTTGAAGCATACGGTGATTCGCAGTTAATCGTCAATCAGATCCGGGGTTCATACGAAGTCCGCCATGAAGACATCCCCTATCACCAAATAACGATCAACATTATTTCGTCATTTGAGGGATTCTTCATCGAACACGTTCCCAGACTCCAAAATATCGAAGCCGATGCCCTAGCAGGCCGTGCCGCTTCCCTAGTGGTTCCAAACTATGCTCATCAATCGGTGGATGTGATAGGCCATGAGCTGGTCTGTCCCAAGAACAATGTTCAATTTATGGCGAGCTATTCCGCTCAGACGATCGACAAAGCACAAGACTGGAGACAACCATTCATAGACTTCGTAGTCTACGACATCCTGCCCGAGAACCCAAAGGAAGCCACTTCCATCAGAAGGCGTTCCCTCAGATTCTTCTACGATACAGAGACAAAAATACTGTACCGCCGATCCTACGATGGACTACTGCTTCGATGTCTGTCAAACGCAGAAGCCAAAGAAGCCGTACGCGAAGCTCATGACAGTGTTTGTGGGGCCCATCAGCCTGGCCCTAAATTGTAAGACCGTCTTTGCCGAATGGGCTACTACTGGCCCACGATGGTAGCAGATGTGATAGACTATGCAAGAAAGTACAAAGCCTGCCAAGTCCATGCGGACTTCATCCACCAGCTATCCGAATTTCTATATCCGACAGTGGCGTCCTGGCCATTCAAAGCATGGGGAATGGATATCATCGGTCCGATCGTTCCACCTTCTTCCTGAGGACATCGCTTCATACTCGCCATTACAGATTACTTCTCCAAATGGGCGGAAGCTGTTTCGCTTACAGAAGTAAAGACTTCAAACGTGATCAGCTTCCTCAAGCATCACGTCATCTATCGCTTTGGACAGCCACGAAGGATCATTCACGATAATGGTCCATAGTTCGCAAGCCACGCCTTCTATCGGTTCTGCGACAAGCACCGCATCCAAAATATTACTTCAACGCCATACAACCCAGTAGCGAATGGGTTGGCAGAAGCATTCAATAAAACAATCATCAAACTTCTCAAGAAGTTCGTATCGTCCAACAAACGCGACTGGAACGAGAAGCTTGGTGAATGCTTATGGGCGTACCGTACCACAGTCCGAACAGCCACATGGAACACACCGTTCTCCCTGGTGTACGGGAGTGAGGTAGTTCTCCCATTGTAGACTCAAATCCCCTCGCTCCGCGTCGCTCTCACTTACCAATTGACGACGGACGATAACTACCATCGTCGGCTATAAGAGTTGGAGGCCTTAGATGAAAAACATCTACTGGCTCAGCAACGGATCGAGCTATACCAAGCACGCATCTCCGGAGCCTTCAACAAGAAGGTTAAAATCAGAATATTCCAAGTGGATGATCTCATACTGGCAGTTCGGAGGTCGATGGTTATGACTCACAAGACCGCCGGCAAGTTCCAACCAAAGTGGGAAGGCCCATTTATCATTGAGGCTGTATTCTCCAACGGTGCTTACCGCCTCGTAAAACAAAACGGAGACTTGCTCATGCTGCCCGTCAACGACAAGTTCCTGAAGAAATATTATGTCTAAACGACAGTTTCTATATTATCGAGTCATGTACCTGCTGGTACCGCTGAACTCATATTCCAAATTCCAGATTATGGAGTTATGTACCCGCTGGTACCGCTGAACTCATATTCACCAAATTCCAGATCATTGAGTCATGTACCCGCTAGTACTGCTGAACTCACATTCATAAAATCCCTGATTATTGGGTTATGTACCCTCCGGTACCGCTGAACTCATATCCTCCAAATCCCAGATTATTGAGTTATGTACCCTCCGGTACCGCTGAGCTCACATTCACAATTCCAGATTCTCGAGTTATGTACCCGCTGGTACCGCTGAACTCATACTCCAAATTCCAGATTAATGAGTCATGTACCCTCCGGTACCGCTGAACTCACATTCATAATCTCCCAGATTATCGAGTTATGTACCCGCAGGTGCTTCTGAACTCACACTCCGGTCACTCTTCCAGATAGTAAGTCATGTATGACTATACCTCTGAACTTCCTTCCTGAAAGAGCTCCTTCCTCATGATCCACTACCCGCACTCCCAGTGCACAAAAAGGGTAACAGATCCACAAATTTCCAAAACGACCATGTCGATGTTACCTCTGAGTCGTTTTACTTCCGCCAAAAACAAATTACCCCTCCCCATAGAACTTCTATGTCCTCATTACCTCTGAGTCGTTCTATGTACCCCCTTTATTGAGCCCACTCCTGCCATGTCCCCATTACCTCTGAGTGGGAAGGCTCCGTCGAAGAAACCTTCATGCTTGCCATGTCCTTATTACCTCTGAGTAAGCATGATTGATCCTTTTTTGACTTATTATCCGTATCTACGACCGGAGTACGCCAAGGATAGTAGGTCCACAAATATCCTCCGTTGAGTCCACTCCTGCCATGTCCTCATTACCTCTAAGTAGGAAGACTCCGCGGTAAAACCCTCATGCTTGCCATGTCCTTATTACCTCTGAGTAAGTATGTTGGTTCCCATTTATCCTATTATCCGTATCCTGAGCCAGGGTACGCCAAGGATAATAGGCCCACAAATATCCTTTGCTAAGTCTCTTAGTACAGGCCCGTCATTTCTCATCATGCCCCGAGAGCCCAGCTGCTCCATGGCATTCTTTCTCCATCCCCAATGAAATTTGTTACCTGTACCTAAAACCAAGGTATGCCAAGGGTAACAGGTCTACAAACAAGTCCCCCATGCGGGGCAAACACCACCATAACACAACAAGCACAACAAGCAGTACAAATAAAAGACCGAATAAAGCATACACTATTATTTGGAAGGCAAAAGTACTACATGTTCTAGAGACAACGTCCCACTTAAAGAAAGGAAGAAAGCAGAAACAAAAAAAGAAGAAAAAAAAGGGGCCGACTATGGTTCAGCATTACATAATTCCAGGAGGCGGTTCTTCACCAAGGCGGCCCCCTATTCAAGCCGCTGTTTAGCTCGGCGCTCCGCTTCCTGGGACAACCGCTCTCCATTATCCAAGTCCATGTGTACCCGTCAGTCGTCCTCCAACTTCTTCAGGGAAATTTCCAGGTCAGCCGAAGCTCGATTAACTCTGTCAGCCTCCTGGATAATTAGCCCCCTTTCGGTACGGGCAGCCTCAAGCTCAGACTCCAGGAAAGCTAACTTCCTCTGAAGCTCAAGGATCTGCTCCCGCGTGTCAATGATCCCACGGGAGGCAGTCGCTTCCCGAGCCGTAACATCTTCACTTTCGCGGCTCAACTGATCATATCGATCAGACAGCTCGTGGAGGTCCTTCAGTATGGCCGGCCTGGTCTTATCCCGAGCAGCCCTTATCTTCTCTACAGCAGCTGTGAGGAAACCGCGCTCCTGATCTATAGCAGCAGACAGGTCAGCCTGCCGCAGCACCTGAAGCTGGGCCACCAGCTGATCAGTCTCCAGCAATTTTGCCTCCAGAAGCACAGCTACCCCTGCCCCACCGGGAAGAGTCTTAAGGATATCAATATGACCCTGGGCGCATTGTCGGGCCAAGACGAAAGAGGTCCCTCTTTCCACAGCAGCCGCTATCCCCCTCTTCAAGTGACGATAAAAGCTATCAACCACATCCTATAACGCTTCGTCCAGAACTTCTGTAGAGGACGGCATCAAAGGAAGCGTGGCCGGCAACGTCGAAGGAGTTGCGCTAGAACTTGCCACCAAGGGGACAAATTCCGAGCAGAACGATGCACGGATAGCGGCTAACTCTTCCTCTGCCACCCGAAGAGCCTGGACACTTGGCAGGACAGAGAGGTCGACTCTCGGAGCCGCCCGAGCAGAAGAGGGCGCAAGGACCATTGTTCCTTGCCTTGGCTGTCCCACCACCTGACTTTTCGAACTCGAGCCCGCGGGAGGCCCCTCAAGACGAGCCGGAAGGGAAGGGGGTACGCTCTTCTCCGCCAGTGCCCCTTCGGCAGAGCCTATCTCAACAATGTCCATCATTGGCACTGGAGAGGCAGGACCTGTATGTCCAGAACAACAATCAATCGACGTAACCCGAAGGATGTGATGATAGAGCAGATAGGCCTCCTCGCAAGTTAAGATTCGGCTTATCTTACCAAGGGAGGAGCACGGAGGCTGCAGCTCGTTCGCAGCTGACATGGTCTCCTCACCCGCGACCTCCAAGTTAGAATCGGCCGGCTCTTCTGTCCCAGCCACCTCCAAGGGAGATACGACTCGATCAGCATCATCTTGATAAAATTCAACAATTTTAGGGACAGGTTCATCGGAGCTCCCGTCATCTCGAGTCACGGTCTCGACAACTTGAGATTCCTCTTCTTCTGACACCTACAGGAGGGAAGGAAAATGATTAAGATCAAAACTGGAAGAAAAGAAGAACTGAATAAAAATGGTAGTGACTCGCTTTACCTCCGAAGCAGGGTTGACCTCCTCGCTTCTCTCCCTTACAGTTAGCCTGCGTTGTCTGGTTGCAGCCAATTTTCGGGAATGAGGAATACCGCCAACGGGGGAAATTTGTCTGCTACGCTTCCGTACAGAACCAGGTGCGACGGGTGGCTGATCCTCCACCATCTCATTTAACGAAACAGGCGGCTGATTTGCCCCAACATCTTCCACCGGGAAGGAAGAGTTATCTGCATCACGCTCATCGTCCTCATCATCTGCAGTGGTAGAGTCTGAGTCTGGCACTTTGACTCTATTCTGCTTCTTCTTCCTCGTCTTGGCCCCTTGAGGCTTCTCATCCAAGCCAGTACCGACAATAAAACTGGTACCCAGGCTAAAGCCGATGGAGAGCTTGTTTGCCATGACATGGTACAGGGCCGCCATATACAAAATCTCTACCGACGCTTCGATAGCAGGAACCGAGAAAGTGGCACGGGTATGGAATGTATCATAGTAATGCCACGCCCTGATGCCGTCAAGGAGGCTACCTTCAAAACCCAGACAAGAGCTGGGATTGTCCAGAAAAAGTTGGCTATATCCAAACTGACGAGCAAACCTGCTGGGCAGGTAAGGTTCCAGGAAGACAGCATTGCGGTTGCGATATACCATATGAGCGGGGCGGATGTTATGCAGCCACAGAAGTATCTGGCCATCCAGAAGTTGAGGAGGACCAATACCGTCGAGATGTACGTTCGCTATTTCCTTAGCAGTGAAACGAGGGACGGATACAAAAAAGTTGTACCTATCTGCTCTCGCCAGCACCATCCGGCAGGCACGCATGGTATCATACTCCCAAGGCTCGTTGCGATAACGGAAGATAAAAGCGTCATCGTCAGTTACGCCGTCTTCAGAGCCCGGCCTCATCAAAGACGGACAGTGCATCAGCAGCCACCCCATCAGATAATGATAGGGCAGCTTAGTCCGTTCAAAGTCTTTTGTCACATCGCGGGCGATAACCTTGGACGTAAAAGTATGGAGGCCACGGTGCATGCTGTACACCATGGCCGGGAGAAGAGCAAGTTTCACTCTAAAAACTAGCTTCACAGTAGGGAGAATAAAATTACGACTGATCCTTTCAATAGAACCAGCTCCTCCCGAGACTACGTAATTCCGTAGCCATACCATCAAGAATCCCGCTAGGAGCGCCTTCTCTGACAGCTCTTGGGTATCCTGATAAAAATAACCAAAAGAGTCGGTTTGACTCCCAAATCTGTCACTAGTGGTGGCCACCCTCTTGGCCGACGACACCAAGGCTTGAACCGCCTTCCGGGATTGAGGACGTCGGGAAGTAACTCAACCTGAGGCACCTATCGAGAAGAGATAGCGTACCCAGTCCTTAGTGTGGGGAGCATTTCCTTCCGAGCTGCTGTCCTTCTTGGCTATCTGCTGACATGTGCTATAGTGGCACAATATCTCTTGATAAATAGCCATGAAGCCTGGATACCGTTCCTCCAACTCCTCGAACTCCTCATTCATAGGAGTGTACGCCTCAAAAGCTTCATCCCCCCGAGGAAGCTTGGAAACCGCGTGCATTTCATGGAGTGCAAGCCCCATTTCCCCTACAGGTGTATAGAAGGTTCCCGTACGGCGGTTGTACATCTCCAGCAGAGATATAAATAATCTCTTGTTTATGGGCAAGCTGTGGCTGGTGCCCCGAATAGCATGATAAAGACCAATCTCACACAGAAAGGCCTCATACTTTCGCGAGATCCACATAGACAGATTGATCCATGAGGGAATGGGGTGTATCCAACTCGGGAGCGTCAATTGGCCAATGGGATAGGAGCCTTTCTGAGCAAGTTGGTTCAGGAAAGTATCGGCTGAAGAAAATGTGAAATTGGGACCCGACACATTCAAGAAAGTACCCGGAGCCAATCCTATTACATAACGGCTGGCACGTACCTTGCCCGCACACACTGACTTCATGCTGTTGTTATAATGGATGTCGCCCACAAACATCCCATTCCGGGTAGGAGTCAAAGACTCTTCCATCTTCCGGTCCAGCGGGAACATATTAAACCAAGATAGTGGAAAGTGACGCTCCATTTGAGGGATGCGGATCGCCATCCCGTTAGAGATAAAGCTCCAGTTCTCTGACACATCCAGAACTCGACTGTTCTTCACAGTCAAGGCATCCCCGAAGAAAAATGCAGGCTTCAGGTATTCCCTTTATAATTTCCCCGAGTTCATCATAGCACAGAGAAAATAGAAAGGCTGGTTCTTGAGGGCATTCAATCTCGCCGGAGGCTCGTCACTAGGTAACTGGTTCGCTACATACCGAACTATCTGGTCGTACCTATAGCCCATAGCGGCTTGGGCACGACCCACGAGGGGTTCTCCAGCAGCATTAACTGGCAAATTCACTGAGAAGAAGACAACAGAAATAAGTTAAAAAAGATGGCCAAGGAAAACTGACTAGTGCCCTCAAGCCTATGCGGCTCGGATTCAATAGAGCCTCAGGCGTCCAACTCAGAAAATAGCTTATGCGACTCCGACTAGTGGAGGCTCATGCTGCAGTGACTAAACAAAGTTATTCGGCTCTGTTCAAACGCAGTCTCATACGACAGAGTTCGGATAAGTTTAAGAGGCTTATACGACAAAGCAAGTTCAGGCGAAGCTATGCGGTCCAGATCAAATGCGCTTATGCGGCTCAATGCAGATAAGTTCATGCAGTCTAGTTCGAATATGCTTATGCGGTCCAAAGCAGAGCTTATGTGGCCCCGTTAGAGAAGTACTTATACGACCACAACAACAAATCTCATACGGCTCAGACATGGAACATACCCCATGCGGCTCGAGACGTGCATGCGGTACACATGAAGATGAAGGCTCGTGCATAAAATATGTGACGTAGCCATGACAGTTAGGGTTCCAAATTCACGTAAAAGTTCTTACCAGCGATGGTGGGGTGGACGTCGGAGAGAACTACGGGCACGTCAGCTGGCGGAGGAGCTGCCACAGTCATCGCCGCAGAAGCAGCTTTCTTACCCTTCGCCGCAACAGTCTTCTTGGGAGCCATTACTATGATCAGAGAAGGAGGACGAAGACAAGAGAGCTAGGACAAGAGCAGAAAGTAAAGAAAGTCTTCTTTCCAAACACTGCTATTTATAGGCAGAACCCCAATGGACCGACGCATCGATCCATATGTAGTATAACCGACTCTTTGGTTATCAAGGCGATCTGATTATTTAAGGCTAAACTCTTGGGATCCTGCCCCAAAAAGCAGCCTTAAAATCTGACAGCAAATCAAAGGCAATCAATGCAAAAGATTTGCACACATGGCATGAAGACGTAGCAAGAAGCCCATACGGCTCAGATAACCATGCGGCTGGAACGACTATGCGGCTCAGATAGCCATGTGGCTGAGGTGGCCATGCAGTTGAGACACCCATGCGGTCAGAGCATCCTATGCGGCCCGAAGAGTTTATACATAGCCATGCTTCTTATTCAAAGTATTTTAATTTTGCAAATTAAAAACTTTGAAGGGGGTCTTGTAGAAGCATGGAAAAGAATAAAGAAAGGACCATGCGGCCAAGGATTTCCATGCGGCTCAGGCGTCCATGCGGCTCACGCGTCTATGCGGCTCGGATAGACCCAAAGCCACGTGGCCTTCAACAGCTTCCCTCTTCATCTTTGGCTGCATTTAATGTCCTGACGGCTGACAGCTCTGACATATGACAGCTCTGACATAAAGGCGCAATAATGACTGACATAAAGGCGTATTTCTGGGGAAGAGGAGAAAATCTTTTCACAGTTGGCTGAATCCACCGAGTCCCGAGGCATGCGGCTGCTGTATTTATGCGGCCACCTACTTTATGCGGCCGCTCCCTTCATGCGGCCATCCATCTTCATGCGGCTGCATCCTTTATGCGGCCGCCCACTTCATGCGGCCGCTCTCTTTATGCGGCCACCCATCTTCATGCGACTGCATCCTTTATGCGGCCGTCCATCAGTATGCGGCTGCCTATCCTCATGCGGCTGCCCATTTTCATACGGCCGTTCATCCTCATGCGGCCCACTCATATGCGGCTCTGCCAAGATGATCCAATGGAGGACACTTGGCGCTTGTCATGACGATTGAGATACGTGGCAGTCTTATCTTTCTGGAATTATGGGTGCTAACAAAATAAAATCAGATTTATTACAATCACCATAATTGCCCAGATCAAGTCAAATCAAGCAAATTGGACACGTGGCAAGCCATTACAAGTCGTAAATATTCATGGCAATCAATATTTATTGCCCACATAGATTTGATGCAATCTACATTAATTACCTAGATTTGCTACAATCAGAATGAAGGGCCCAGATTAATTGGTCCTTAACCGCCGACATATCAAGGAGGCAATCATTACAAACCTTAATGATTGCATCCCACTCCTATAAATAGCAAGGTGCCATTCCCTTGCAAAGAGGACCTTTTTTTGGAGAAGAGCACCAGAGTACTTGGAGAGACAAAAGCAAGCACAGAGAGAGTAAGGAGAGCATTTCTTCAATGCCAAGCAGATCTTCCCCGGAGCCAAGGCTGTATCCGATCGTCCAAGGAGTAAGGCAGAGCTGCCGTCGCTTTCCCGAGCCTCTACCGTCACCCCCAGAATCTAAAATAAACAATTGTACATAGATTGCTGTACCTAGATTTTTGTTCCTAGGCTTTCTTTGTACAAGCGAGTTTGTATTGTGAAGTAAAAGTCCAGTCCTCCGATAATTGTTCTGTTCTTTTATATTTTATGGCAAACAATATATATATATATATATATATATATATATATATATATATATATATTTTATAAAAAAACTCCCATTTTATTCATAAAATGCACAAAATGTCGAAGCCTTTACAAGTAAGCTACCAGCCGCAAACAGCCGGGCCAAAAAATATACAACCCCAAAAGTAAGGAAATGAGGGGCTAATAGAGGATAGCGTCACAGAAGGGCTCCTGATCATGTGAGCATATGGCTCTGATCTTCCGGCACTGACGAAGGGACTCCTGAATGAGCTGGACTCCGGAGTACTGATAACCTTCGTACCTGGCCTTATTTCGATTCTTCCATATGACCCAGGTAGCCGCCGCTGCAACGATCTGATAGCCGTGGGAAGCGGAGGCCCAGCAAACCAGGAGATTGTTGAAGCACCCACTCTTTTGGTTCTGCCCGCACCGATGCGAGAGGGCCCTCCAAACCTGAATCGCGAGCTCCCCTTGACAGAAAATATGATCGATGGATTCACTCTTACGCTCCGATCAACATGTACATACGGACGCAAGACTAAACCCTATGGTGTTGAGGGTGTCATCGGTAGGCAACTTTTTACGGAAGGCTTTCCAGAAGGAAAGACCACTTTTTTGGGATACAGGTTTGCCAAAATACGGCGATGATAGGTACAGGCGTCCCCACGCCACGTACTGCGCTTCTAGCCGACCTCACCGAAAATTATCCAGAAGGTTCGGCTGACCACCTCAGCGCATCAGGTTCATCATCCAGTTTAAGGTTATTGCTACGGATGCGCTCTTCTGCCTCAGCCCCGGTCCACTCTCTGATCAGGCGCCAATTCCAATTATTACTAGTAAAATCCTACAGGTCCTTGATCCTGCTGTTCCCCGGAGCAGCCATAAGATTGTTGAGCACGGTATCCCCCGCCCAACATTCCAGGAAAGCCTGGGATTCGCCATTACCCAGATGGAGTTTGATCACCGGTTCGGCGAGGGATCGCCCCACGAGAATCCGCCGCCAGGCGACAGATGATCTGCAGTTGGATATGGCCTGTGCAGGGTGAATATGCTTGAAGTACCTGGCTTTCATGAATTTGGCCCATAAATTCTGACTCGTGCGAAGCTTCCACCACAGCTTCATAAAGAAGGCATCTACAATGTAGGATAGTTTATAGAAGCCCAGACCTCCTTCTTCCGTGGGCCTAGCCATAGAATCCCAACTGGCCCAGTGATATTTGTCATGCCCGTCACTGTGACCCCAAAAGAAATTGCTAAAAATGCTTTCCAGCGAACTAAGCACTTTCTTGGGAGGGGAGCAGGCAGCAAGGGTATAGATAGGGAGAGAGGTGAGCACATGCTTGATGAGAATCATCTTGCCGCCTGGGGATAAGGTAGCGTTATGCCACCCCTCGAGTTTTTTTTCTGATCTTGGTAATCAGCTCATCAAAGATGGCGACGTTCGATCTCCCGTACACGAGGGGGCACCCAAGGTATTTGAAAGGGGGTTGTTCGACTGAGAATGAGGTGATGTTGGATAGGTTGATAGCATGCTCTCTCTTGATATTGTGGTGGGCGTATATGACGCTCTTAGCGGGGTTGACCTTTTGACCGGAGCATCAGGAGTATTTCATGAGCAAATTATGGACACCTCCACCGACCCAACTTCCTCAGAGGAGAAGAGAAGAATGTCGTCAGCATAGGCCAGATGAGTAATGATAGGACACCGCTGACCGTGTAAAAGGTTGGAAGTTGGGATTCTAGTCATGCTGTCCAGCTGTCTGCTCAGAGCATCGGCTGCGATGATGAGATAGTGGACGATAAGGGGTCTCCTTGCCTGACACCTCGCTGGATTTGAAGAAGCGTCCGGTTGGCCGTTGATCACCGTGGGAACCATGAGTTGCTAATCGATTTCCAAACGATATTGGTCCGTGTTTCCGAGAATTCGAAGGCCCTGAAAACCCAGATCATGAATTGCTAGTCCAGTCTATCGTACGCTTTCTCCATGTCCAGTTGATGGCGATGTTGCCCCACCTCGCCGGGAGTTTCATGCATGTAATTAACTCGTGAGCCAGCATGATATTATCCTGAATGTTTCT